>OZ007506.1:17986998-18010652 GCA_963931865.1 Axinella damicornis
GGTCAGGGGTTCCAATAGAACTGTACGTGGTACTGAGCCTGTTTTGGAAGTCAACAGGCTTCATTGTACTGTAACACGGGACAAGATGGCGGCAGCACACACTGGAAGGTGCACCACGAGCATCTCGCACTGTTCAGCAGTACCTAGACTTACTAGGTTATGGAATAACAGAAGTTATGGATGACGGCAATGGTCCATGGCCATCTCACCAGCACAGTCCAGTATGAAGCTGTTGGTATGTGACAGACGCACAGCAGAGCTTCTATGCATGTGATGTGGTCCTTCACTGTAGATTCTGTCCAGTTGTGGAAAGGAGCTGGGTAGTTACCACGGAATCGTTGCGAGCTAGACTAGTCCTGCCTTTGTTGCGGCAGAGCAAATGAAGACCAGCCTACGAGCAGTTGAAGATCTACTGCTTTCATAATTTGTAGTCGCCTCATTTGTCGAGATTGCATCATTTATGACCACGCAGTTCACAAATCTGCTCAGTATAGGAAAACACTCAACTAGACAGTCTAGTCTCGGTACCACGCACGGCAGAATAGTCCGGAAGACTGCCCATATATGAGTGGTTCCGACACCAAGAATCTGCAAACCACAGCGCTTCCATATACGGCATGTTAATTCCAAGGCATTATGTATACTACATGCAAGCAGTATACTAAACGCCTTGGAATAAACATGCCATATATGGAGCTGCTGTGGTTCTTATCTACTTATCGCCCACCCCATATGGGGTGAATGTCAGAACCACTCGTGCACTGTATGGACTATTCCGCCGTGCACGAATAGTCTGGTACCGAGACCAGGGGCTCACACACCACCTCTGTCCAGTAGCAGTACACTACCCATTCTCCCTTTAAGTTCATTCCCCACACCAATTCTCCTTCCAGCATCTTAGCCACACCACACAACTCCAGTCCAGTCCAAAATCCAGTCCAAAGTCCAGTCCAAAATCCAGTCCAAGGTCCAGTCCACGGTCCAGTCCACGGTCCAGTCCAGAGTCCAGTCCACAGTCAGGTTTTCCCCAGGAGTATATTATTTGGACGCAGCTTTAATTCTCCGCGTGAAGAAACAAGACTAGGACCAGACGATGGTAGGGTAGCTACATACACTTCTTATACGGACACAATACTTAGGGTATAATAGGGCCAGGGGCCAGGGCAGGTACTAATTATTGCTGTCCGTATTCACGTAAATTGTAAATAAGGTAAATCGGGGTAATTTCGGTCACCGCATAATTCCGGTCAGTATAGCCCAAAAGCTAAGTTTACATAGCGCAATGCGGATATAATTGCAGTTCTAGTACGAGGAGTAGTTAATGTTACTGCAACATAAGTGGGACTCTCAAAGAATCTATCGTGTACAACTGGCGGTGGCTTTTGTATAGACTGACCGGAATTATACCGTGACTGGAATTACCCCTTATTGAAGTGTCTGCGGGGCAAGGCTAACATGATTGTTGTTGGGAGACCTTCGGTCTTGTAGCAGGAACTCTTCCGGAGGTCCTTAATAGTACACATGTCGTGGTGCTGGTAGGAATGATGAGTAACTGGTTTTCTAGGTGTGTACGACCCTGAGCATTGCTGCCCAGGTTCAATCAAGTTGTGGCGGGTGTTCTCACTGTGCCTCAAGGAGAGGTTATGCCAATAAGCGCCATCGTCACAGCTGCGACTCGCATGGTCAACCCGTATACTAGGGAAGGGGTGGAGTCATTCCGCATTCTTCTGTATATTATCGCAAGTCAACGGTCAAAGCCTCGAAAATCAGTGTGCATGGTCAACAATCAAGGCCGGCCTCGAAAATCAGCGCGGTCGCAGCTGTGACTGCAGAGTCTGTGGGTGCGACCTCCCCTTGCGTTTCACCTGGCTACTATCACTTCACCAACAGTGTTGTTATTGTGTTGTGCTTACTTGGTGAATAGTTGAGCAAGTAAGCAAAGTGGTTTATACAATGAAAGTGGATAGTTTATATAGGTAATGGACACACATGCACATTCGTCACTGGCCCTGGCCCTATAGCTCTACCCTTACCATTCCCCTACTTCCTGCCGGGCCAATAACCATTTTGTTGAGCTCCTGCAATCCAATGTACTGGTTGAACACTTACAGACACACACACACGTTTCTCCCTAGTTTCAGGGGGCCTAGGGTTGAGGCGTAGTCGTACATTATTAGTCGTTCCCACGCGGCGCCTGGGAATGAGGCTATATTAGCTTTGTTAGGAGCAGGTTTGTTCTCGTCCCAAGCTACTCTTTATTAGGTGCTGAAGTCCAGGAACAGTGCTACTTTCAATCTTACAGAATAGAAATACCTAGACACATGTGCCTAATATTGAGCAACTACGGTAGCTTACTAACCGTACTGAAACACCAGATAGCAAGAAACAACGCTATCATTCTGTAGGTATCCACATGAACATGCTCATGAGACGGAGGGTAATCCAGACGACCGTATCTCTACTGGTCCTGATACTGGTGACATCCTATTACCTTGGTGTGGTTACGTTCACTGGAGAGAGTGCCAGACTGTACCACAGGGCGACCCACAAGTCGTATCCCAGTAGGAAGAAGGTTGTGGGTTATGACATCCATTGGGCAGAGTACAAGTCCTCCAGGAGTTTACATTCAGCGTCTCTGTCACTGGATAATAGCATTGTTGATCCAAACAGTCGACATCAGCTGGATGTACAGCCCCGAGGTGACAGGAGTGCTGTAAATGATATTCGAACCGTGAAACGCTTGCCACCTACTGGTGGCAGTGTCTTCCAGAGAGTGCCTGAGCAGATGAAAACACTCAGCTCTGAAGCTGCTGTTGGGCAGGGACCACCTGTACTCAAATCCAGTGACAACCTACAGATGCTCAACTTTCGAAAGAAACAGCTCTCTGACAATCCTATCCAATCAGTGACAGTTGGTACCCCGAATAGTGTGGCAAGTCACAGACGATACACTGGCCCCTGCTTTGGTGGTTTCTGTGCAGGGTCACTGGAACCAGCCGACCAGCAGAGGATGTTTTTGTGTCTGCGCCAGGCTCTGGACTATCTCCATGCTATGGGGGTCTCACACAAGTCGGCACTTGCTCAGATGCAGTGTTCCTGTAGGTTGATGGACGGCGAGGGTCGGAAGAGGATTGGTCTTGTGAGTCTGCCAGGCTCTGGAAACACCTGGCTGAGGGGACTGCTGGAGAAAGCTACTGGTATTTGCACTGGGTCCATGTGGTGTGACCGTACACTGAGATCCACGCACTTCTGTGGTGAAAGTCTGTGGGGAACATCTCTACTGGTTGTGAAGAATCACGATGCCTTGTTGCGATGGAGAGGGGATGATGCTCAAGACAGCGAAGGAACAAGAAAAGGACAGAAGCCACCGTACGATGCTGTGATCTTCCTTCACCGAGACCCATTTGATGCAATTGTCGCCGAGTGGAACCGAGCGGCCTTTGCCAAGTACCAGAATAAATCTGCCGGGAGCAACATGCACACAGCTCATTACGGACCTGACATGTTTGGTGAGTGAGTGTGAATTACACGTTTTGGGTGGAGGGGGGGGGGGGGGGGAGGGGGGGGGGGGGGGAGGGGGAGGGGGGGGGGGGGGGGGGGGGGGGGGGGTAGCCCCTTCCCATGGTTCTCCCTGCATGTTTATTGTATCACGCAGGGTTGAGCCTGGGAATGAGGCTGGGGAGAGCCTGGGAATGAGACTGGGGAGGTACTTGGATGCCTCGGGAAAACCTAGTTGCCATGAGTACTGTAGCTACCGTAGACTGACTGTGGTGACCATCACATTGTGATGTAACCTCAGTCTGTAACTGTGTCCAGTCCCAAGATGACACCATCATTGTCAAAGTTACTCTGTTTGTGCCGGCACATTTGCATAAATCTAAATGGAGCCCACCAAACGTTTCTGAGGGGGCTGGCTATCTCATTTTTGGGGTGCATCTGGGCCTTAAGGTATAGTAAAGCCTCCAAGTTTGAAGACTAAAGAATGGCAGTTACGATGTAGAGGTCACCAAGAATTGCTATACATTGTTGGGGGGGGGGGGGGGGGGGGGGGGGTAACCCCCCAACCTTACATAACATAATTGTGAGAAAAGTGCAATTTTTGGTGGCCAACCTCCTCAGAAATGTTTTGGTGGGCTCTATTTAGAGCTATTGCAAATGTGCCGTCCGAGTCCATAGTGGGACCACATTCACCTTTCAATTTGGCTGCTTGGCAGTTTCCTGTGTAGAGGAGACTCAATATATGGTCTGCACAGAAAAAATCTCCTCATTCAAAGGTGAAACGGTAACACAACAGATTTGAACATCCAAAAGGACAATGCAGACTTTTAATTGCAATGATCCAGTCCCGTATTAGTCTCAGTCCCAGACCCAAACCAACACCAGAGGATTTCAGGTTGTTGTCCCAGATCCATTGGTGCATGCGCATAAGTATGGCCATGGAAATGGCCTGTATACTTGAAGCCTAAGTTAGCAGGGAATTGCAAATTACTGAGTTCATTCAAACGACTATGCGTTCGTTTACGGCAAGACTGCTAGGCCATATAAAGGGTGAAGGCTCATCAGTGCGCATGCGACGAAAATTTGAAATGGATCTCGGACAAGCAACATAGTATTACCTTCAGTGTTTTCCATGCGTTATACCGTACACACTGGATGAATGGTCTGTGAACGGGACTACTCCTGTATCTACTGGTAGTTTTCCTGTGTGAGGAGCAAACTCAGATTGGTAACATGTGCCTACACTTGTACTACATGCTGTTAGATAGGGAGCTCTTGCTTCCACACCTCCCTACAAGCAGTATGCTCTTCATGATCAATCTTGTTCCCTATAGCCTCATTCCCAGGCCTTCCACTCCTCCAAGTTTTGATCGCTTGCAGTATGCAATAACGTTTTTCAAGCGATCAAAAACTGGAGGTGTACATGTAGAAGGCCTTGGAACGAGGCTACTTGTTCTCAAGAAGTCAAGATTTTCCCCAAAAATATTTCTGCTACAAACAACAGCAGCGGGGGAGGAGCCCAGGAACCAGGCTTGTCTTCCCTTCCATCTTGAGCTTGTACTAATTATAAGCTGACCACTTACCAGCCCCTCCCACTTCATCCAGCACAATCCAATTAGTGGATTTGCCCATAATGTAGCGGTATAATCTGTAGTCTTATATCCTATGTCCTGCTAGTAGCACATTGAAAACACTCCATTTGGGGGGGCTCACTCCCTCATCCCCTAGCCTCGTTCCCAGACCCCCACCCAGCTTTTCGTCACTTGTAGTACCTAAAAGAGTGGTCTGGTACATTTCCTCACGTGAACATGATGTAATTGGCAGATCTAGAATGATAAGTTTTGCATGTTGTTCAACCACATACACGTTCAATGCTTGGTGTGTATGATGGTCGCACCCGCTATAGCTAGATATGTGTGGTATGTTACCTGGTACCTTCGCTCTTCTTGCCGTTCTGAGCCCCAGTCCACCCATGTTAATTTCTACCCTGACTTCATGCACGTGAGGAAATGTACCTGACCTTCTCCAGCTTAACCATACTGCAATTAGGGGCCTGGGAATGAGGGTACGCAGCCCCCTTTACAGAATTCATGTAGCAATGGGAACTATTTTGTTTCCAGGAGCCAATCCGGAATGGAATGAAATGGTTCTGAAGCAAACTGGCAAATGGAAGCTTATGATGAAGAACTACCTTATCAACCATGGGGACCATCCTGTGCTGGTGGTGCGCTTTGAGGACCTCAAAAGAGACGCTTTCACCGAAATCAAGAGGGTGCTAGACTTTATACAGTTTCCTTATTCGGATCACACACTGGAACAAAGGATTCAAGACGGGTACACCCATTTTCATCGCAATCACACGGATCTCTTTGAGCACTACACTGTGGAACAGAGGGAGCATTTGAACAGTGTTATCAGGGACATTATCAGACTGCTTCATTTGAATGGCAAGGCAGATATCATTGGTTTGCAGCAGTATCTCAGATCATAGCAACACATATCACAATCAGAATCTTTAGTTTGAAGAAAATGCTGTGTATGAATTCACCAACACTTCCCCACTGCTCCCTCCATCCTTCCCTTCCCACTCTCTCCCTCTCCACTCCCTGCCTCTCCTTTCCCACTCTCTCACTCCCTCTTCCCCTTCCTTCCCCCTCCCTCCCTCCCTCTCCAGTTTCCCCACTCTCCCCCTTCACTCCCCCTTCCCCTTCCCACCCTCTCCCTCCCCCTTCCCCTTATTCCCACCCTCTCCCTCCCCCTTCCCCTTCCCACCCTCTCCCTCCCTGGTCTTCCCACTCTCTCACTTCCCCTTCCAAACTCCCTCACTCCCCTTTCCTCTGGGAACCCTATGAAGGCTAATTGGTCATCAACCTTCAAACCACTGATTAGTTTCTATGGTGGGAGTGCTATAGCTACTGTTGATAAAAGTAGTACTTGCAACCACTACAAGGAAGCATTTCAAAGTCTGGGCTGGCAGCTGGGCTATAGAAGCAGATGCTGAGGTAGCCTGGTACATGTAGCAAAGATATTGGATTAGTTAATTAGACTAGTCTTCTCCATATCAAAATGGCAACACTACCACTTTATTTAAAGGTAAACTTAGCATCCATGATGCAACTAGATGAAACGTGGTTGGTAAAGAGTTAAATGTGGTTGGCAAAGAGTTAAATGTGGTTGGTAAAGAGTTAAATGTGGTTGGCAAAGAGTTCAACTGAAGGTAATACTGCATGTCTGGGTACATATGTAGCTTTTGCATTACAGTGTGCATCACACTTTCATTGAGTACCTGTGCAGGAAATTGCACAGGTACTATAGTAATATCTAGCAGCTGCTATAGGCCAAGTGACTCTACGGGTGTAGGTAGTGTTCTAGAGGAATAAAATCAGTTATACGCTGCTGGTCCAGCCTCTTCATGACGGACATGATGACACTGTTCATGTAGGTTTTCTGTTCCAAAGTATAGTGCTCAAAGCTGTCGGTATGGTTTCTGTGATATGCTGAGAATCCTTCCGTCAGTCTCTGCTCCACGTCCTCCTCATCGTATTGGTACTTGAGGAACTTCAGGATCCTCTTTACCTGCAACACTGGGTCGGCTTTGAGGTCTTCATACCTGACCACAAGCACCGGCTGGACACGGTTGTTGATGATGAAATGCTCAATCATCCGTTTCCACTTCTCGGCCTGAAGGTACACAGTTTCGTTCCATCCTGCATTGTTCCCTGAGGGATGGTGGACAATATACAGGCAACCTAGTGCATGGTGTCATCAGTGTTGGTATAATTATTATTACTACACAAGAAATCGAAAATGGGAACCCTTTGTCATAACCAAGATAAAACAAATGAACAAAAGCTCTTACCAACATCTCTTAACTGGTGTGAGAGCTCTAGGCGACGCACACTATACCAAACACCTCTTAACTAGTGTGATAGTCTCGTTCCCGGACCGTTTATCTAGCGCGTGTATAACACGCAATACTTAAAGCGATCTGTGTTGGGGTTGGTTGGGTCTGGGACCGAGACTACTAGTGTGAGAGCTCTGAGTAACATACACTCTTACCAAACACCTCTTAACTGGTGTGAGAGGTCAAAGTAACATACAATGATGAATCATGCACTCTTACCAAACATCTCCTTTCCAAAATAGAGCAGGTGTTGGTTCTTTGATTTGTCTGTGACTGGCACTATCTTCTGATCTAACAACAATTTTTTAACTGATTCTCTTGTCTCTGCAGTAATCACATCTCTGAATTTGGTTACATTTCCGTTCTGTTTGTCATCAGCAGTAGAGTGGTGTGCAGCTCTGACCACGCGGTGCTGGTGTTTATCATTGTTGGATGTACTTTCACTTGTAATGGATGCTTCTGTTTTATTCGCAGTTGCATTCTTTAAGATAATTGCAGCGTCACGATTCCACTCGGCAATGGTTGCAGAAAATGGGTCTCTGTGGATCAAGATCGCACCGACAAAATCAGGCTTGTTATGGACTGCCTCCCCTGGGAGAAATGACCCCCCCACCCAGCGTAGATGAGAATCATGATTCTTCACAATGAGTACAGAGGTACTGCGCACCCCTTCCATGCAGAAGTGCTTCGCCCTCAAGGAAGGATCACACCACATGGACCCCGTACACACCCCTGTAGCTTTCTCAAGAAGCCCCCTGACCCACGTGTTCCCTGACCCGGGTAGGCTCACGAGTGCATATCTCCCCCTCTTCTTCCCATCCATCAGACGACACTCGCACGGATGTACTGAATAATGCTCTTCTGCAAGCTTCAAGCAAGAGTTGTAATAGTACTTCTCGCGGCTCACTGTTAGCTGCTTACACATACTGTCTGTACAGTTGACTATGATTGGTAGGCGCCTGTACACATGCACTTTACGGTGTGCTCTGGCCTTCTGCGCCAACTTGGGGGGCACCTTCCATGATATCACTTGCTTGGATTTGAGACGGGATTTGGCTATTGCTTCCCTTGTCTTGCGAAGGGACACACGGACAGCACCCTGCCGTGGAGGAGGTGCTGGCAGCGGCATGGGATGCCGAGTGGCCTCATGTACTGGTCTCTCTTTCTCTGACGGTTGTGTCCTGACAATCTGAGGATGCTTACCAGGAGGTCGTGCCATCTTTATCCGTGCCTCTGTCAGTGGTTTAGAAGGCAGGTTAGAAGTTGGCCGGAGGGATGTGGTGGTAGTGCGGGCTTCACGAGCGGGACTGGGAGGAATGGTTTTAGAATGGGAGAGGGGTGAGGTGATAATGGGGAGTTTACGATGGGAGAGGGATCTGGTTACGTCAGTGTGGAGTATAGAATTGGAGAGGGGCGTGGTGGCAGTAGCGAGGAGTTTAGGATGGGAGAGAGGTGGAGTGGCGCTTGTGGCAACTATGGTTGGGGGATAGGATGTAGTCATGTTAGCATGTGGTGTAGAAGGGGGGAGGGGGTGGGGCTGCTTAGGTGAAAGTTTAACTCGAGACACTGAAGGACCTTTTGTCATTGATGTGAGTCTGGGGGGCTGTGCAGAACGTGACTGCAGTTGCTGCATCTGTTCTGTTCCTGGAGTGACAGTCTGCATGTGGTTTCTCTGTGTTGAATGAGGGTGATCAGGTTCATCGGGCTGTGCAGTTGGTGAGGAGGTGGAACAAGGGGAGGTGGACAATTAGGAGGAGGTGGAATGTGGGGAGGTGGAATGTTGGGAGGTGGACAATTGGGAGGAGGTGGAATGTGGGGAGGTGGAATATGGGGAGGTTGAATGTGGGGAGGTGGAATGTGGTGAGGTGGAATGTGGGGAAGTGGAATGTGGGGAAGTGGAATGTGGGGAGGAGGTGGAATGTAGAGAGGATGGAACATGAGGGACTCACTGTTGCCATTTTCTCTGTCTTTGCATCTTTGTCCACAGGTCCTAGAGTGACCAGCGATTCCGACAATAGGTCTTCTTTGATCATTTCTTGGTTTGTGCCAATTTCACTTTGGGTGATTATATCAGGTGGAAATGAGTGGAGAGTCTCTTCTACTGACTGGTCAATCCCAGGTGGAAGTTTGCTATCATCAATATGGGTGTCAGGGTCGTACCCCAAGCCCCTCTGCCTTATAGTTCTCCAGTTCTCACGAACACCTTCGTTGTCATTGGTAACCAATCTGTCGATCCCGATGAATGTCCGTCTGTCATAAAAATAGTTGATGACTTTCTGTGGGTGTGGCACGAATTCTGCTTGTAGGATGACAAAGTAAATGGGCGGCAGCACAACTGCTGCTGATGCAAGCACCACCGCGAGGAGTCTGATCGTTTTGAACTTCATCATCAACCTGCATGAACAGAGAGAGATGCTCAAATTAAAGGCTTCATCAGTTATGAGAGACACTGATGTCACACTACCCATGCTGATAGAGTAGCTAAATTCAAAACTCTCCTGCAAAAACATCCCACTAGCTATAGGGTGTGCAAATAACTGTCAGATGTTCATCATGGGACAATGTCTTCATAGTTAGCCTCGTTCCCAGGCCTTGTACACTTCTAGTGTTATCACTTACTGCATACTGCAAGCGATCGGCCAAGAATTGGATCTGGGAACGAGGCTACTTCAGCTGCATGCTGCTCCCCAATTGCATCCGCCTCAGCTGCTGCTCCCCGATTGCATCCACCTCAGCTGCTGCTCCCTGATTGCATCCACCTCAGCTGCTGCTCCCCGATTGCATCCACCTCAACTGCTGCTCCTCGATTGTGTCCCCCTCAGCTGCTGCTCCCCGATTGTGTCCCCTACAGTTGCTGCTCCCTGACTGTACATGTCTGCTTGCAGGCCCAGTCATTCTAGAAGGTTCTAGCACCTGCCCTACATTCTCGAGCATTCTTCACTGAGTTTGCTGGACATGAATAATCCCCCCAACTGCATGTCAGCAATAACAGTTGTTGCTGACATGCAGTTGGGGGGATTATTTTCTGCAAGGGCCAAACTTTGAACTTTATAATACTATTTCTGTGTCCACAAACATGACTATATATGGCATGCTACGTGTATAAGCTAAATGTTCTCACATGTGCATAAAATGGATCAGCCCTGTGAACAAGTCTAGTACAGTAGACTTACTTTACATGATTATGGTAGCAGCCCTGGAGGTCACACAGCTACAGTTTAGCATTATCTTCTCGCATTGACCCACCTCCTGTCTTTGGTCACTAAGTCCTTTTGTTTATCTGATAACACCAGTATGAATACCTTTTACCCCAAACTTGCAATACATGAATAGTTGCCTAACCAATAGCATTATCATGTGCCAGTGCCAACATGCCGTGAATAACGTTAGTGTGCATGCTACACTCCTCCCTTGCTAAATATAAACAACTCAAAATGATAATTAGCTAGCTAGCTATAAGGTAACTGTCCTTGCAGCTACATCACTGTGTAGATATCCATGCAAGAGCTAAATATGGTGGTCCTGGAGGTCAAGTGCCAATGCATGATGCGAGGTAGACGATGGTGATGTGACGTTCAACCTAAATTGGGTTGACTCAGAGCTGCCAACCTCGTACAGTAGAAAAGAGTGAGATTTGGGGTTCATGTCCATAAATGTGTAGTCTATAGGCTACAACCAAAAATTATGTGAGACTCCATATAAAATAGTATACGAATTCCATCTAGGCCGAGGCTATTATGCTTTTAATTCTTTTTACCTATTATGCAAATCCCCAAAATTATATATGCTCATTAATTTTAGTTACCTATTATGCTCAAAGTTATGCTCATAATATTGAAAAGTATTTTGTGAAAGTGCACTTGAAAGTTGCAATTCAAGTTTAAGGCTTGTTGCACTGCAGCATAAGGGATGATTCTAGTAGAGCACTGTTGCTCATTACTCGATGTAACTTTGAAAATGCAGCTGACTGACTGACTGACTCAGCTGTAGGTGTCATGTGAAGAACTACAGTAAGATTATATCGTCCCAAAATTTTACCTATTTTGCCAGCATAATGGAAGTACCTACTATTCCTGGCATAATAGCCTCAGGCCTAATTCCATCTGTGAGACTGCATTGAAATCTGTGAGTCTCACAGCTAAACTGTGAGAGTTGGCAGGTCTGCTCCTGCCTTTAATTTGGTCAGTCAAAAGTCATTCCATAATAATATAGACGACGGTGATGTGACGTTCAACCTAAATTGGGTTGACTCAGTCTCTGTTTATAGCAGTGACCTGCATGGCATTGACCCACCTCCTGCCTTTAATTTGGTCACTTAACTTGCAGCTACATGTAGCAATGGCTGATCGATACAGGACCTGACCCATAGCTGTGAATATTGCATGGTGCCAATATCCATGGGCGTTTTGTGTGCGGTGGCCGTAAAATCTTTACCCTATGCTGGGTTGCTTGAGTTGCAATTCTGCAACTTGCACATGCATCAACAGACCTTCCAAGTTCCAAGTTCCTCATTACGAGGGTGACACCCTCATTTTGCAGTGGTCACCCTCTCACCCTCCTAGTAAATGTTATCACCCTCCATCACAAATTATTTCTTCCACACCATCATATTTTGGGCCAAATATGTAAGTCTTCTTCATGACTGTGATAAAATGTCTTTCAGGGGTGTACCAAGAGCGCACGATGACATCATTGACGATGATTGTCATCATATGCTCTTGAGCCGTGCACAAGGAAAATACATGGTAATTTCATCAATTATATCAATGACATTTATGACTGCATTTATCACCCTCATTTTAATTTTGAAAGGTTGGAATGTCTGCATCAGGAATGTTAGCAAGGAAATGTAGGTGTGTTAATAAAGTGCTGTCATTTTAAGGACACAATGCAGACAACAGCCAAGGATTACAAACAGTCAAAGCTGGTAGCAGCTGCTGGCAGTGCATCGTTACTTGGAAGCCCAGTCCAGACTCTAAAGTGCTTCCAATTGCAACTTGCACACCAGTGAATCCCTTTGCTTCACGCTATATAGCTACAGTGACAATACGGAAGTGAATCAACAAAACAGCAAGCCATCTCCATGCCAGCAAGGCTCCTCCCACCATGTCCCATCCTGTGCTGCCAATGATGTCAGTATCATTATCAATACTCCTGGGGGGTTTACCACCCCCTGGGACCGACAGCTTGGAATTAATTGTCTCCTCCGAAGGAGGACACAATCTAAGTCAGGTGCTAGCTAGTGCAGAATCTATTGGATATCCACCAGGCTGTAACATTTATCCATGTGGCACCATCTGATCAAGGTGTAGTATTCAAACCCCACCGTCACAAAAGGGTTTCTGCAGCCATGCAGTACCGTTATGTTGTTGTAGTACTTGCAACCACTAGCTATACAATTAGCTAAGGAAGCACTTTAGAGTCTGGGCTGGGCTTCCAAGTAACAACAGCTGCTACCGTGCAGCTTTGACTGCTTTTGTGTTGCAAAAACAACAGCAGGTGATGGTTGCAGGTGATGGTTGTCTGATGGCAGGTGATGGTTGTCATGGTGGCAGGTGATGGTTGTCGTGGTGGCAGGTGATGGTTGTCATGGATGGTTGTCGTGGTGGCAGGTGGTGGTTGTCATGGTATGTGGCAGGTGATATAATATTATGTCTTATGATCAGAGTGCTGGCATAGCGGCTAGGCAGAGGCTGCATGAGATTAAAATGGGTAGGCTGCATGATCAAGGGAATGACACGACCATATATGCACTAGCTGCAATGGGGTCAAGAAATCTTGACTGTCAATTTTGCTGCTTGACCACTTGACCACATTGCAAAAGGAGTCTTCAATATAATTACCCCGTGCGCATGCGCAGCAGGGGGTAGAGTGATCGGTTTGTCTGTCTGGTCTGTCCGCAGTCTAAGCGCGGTTTGAGCAGTGAAGGCCTTGTTGAAGGCTTATTTCAGGATAGAAGTGCCAGAATTCAGAAAATACTAGCGTCTACATAACTCACAGACCAGAGATCTACTCGAGAGGCTGAGAAAAGCTGCGTGAAAGTCGTGCTTCTAATTTATACAACTTGACCACACCCATTTTCTAATATTACTGCCACAACTTACGGTATCTCATCTTCATGCTGACATCGCTGTAAATCATGGCCTAGCTAGCTGGCTCATCGTGCATGCTGTGTGAATAATCGGTGGTAGGCCTATAGCTGTCAAGTCAAAGTTGCGCACGGGGTACGTGCTCTGCTGAGCACCTCTAGTTATAGATTATAGTCTCTAGCGATCACTTCTCCATATCAAATGACATTCAGTGACGTACTGAATGAGGATTATATGATATAGTTGACTGAGGAAATACGATAATTATTTGAATTTTGCTGCGAATGCATGTTTTTCTGCCCCTTGCCAATGCTAGGCTGGACTGAGGAGGCATTAATACAGTGTATTATGGTGGAGTTGATCTGTCAGTATAGCCAGCACTAGTAACATGCACTCCTAATCAGACAGGTAACTTACATACATTTGATCTCGCAAATTGGGTCTTGCTGCTCAAGGTGTGTGCTTAAAATCACCAGACTTCTTTCATGGGGCATCCCAGCTATATAGAAGGGAATCTAAATCTTGCATGCCTGAGCAGAACAGCAGTAACCTGCATGCAGGCCAGCCGTATGGGAAGCCATAACAGCAAAGTTTGGCAAACAATCAACTAATGCATTGTTAGTAAAGACCCTACTGGCCGGGAGGGTCATGTTTCACTCCACCCAATTAGGGTCCGTAAAGAGTTAATTAAACCAAGTGTATATACTGCATGGGCTGGCCATGGGAGGGTCACCTACCCAACTTGATGAAAACTGGATGGTCACCATAATATGCATCCATATGCACTCCACCCATGCAACCATGCAGTATCCGGTTGATGGAGTTAAACTATAAAGTTAGTGAAGACCCTATATATACTGTGCTGGCCATGGTATGGTCACCATCAGGTTGGTAAGGAGTTAAACTGAAGTTAGTGAAGACCCTATACTGGGCCATGGGAGGGCTAGGGGTCACCATCCACTCCACCCATCCAACTAGTAAAGGTTGCATGATAAGGAGTTATTGGGGCGAGCCTGAGCGAGCCCCACACTAGCGTGACTTCATTGCGCAGTGCGTGTGTGCTTGCTTGCTTGCTTGCTTGCTTGGACTTGCAATTACCGTAAATTTTAAATCAGCGAATTTCACTTGCACCTACACAATAATATTTAAATTCAACGAACTCTAGCACGCACCTCGGCCTCCTCGATGCAAGGACTCGTGAACCGTCTAGCTACCTGTTCGACGGACGATGGCGACAACAAAGAAGGAGAGACCACTCGTGGACATTGGCTAGAGCACCACGAACATTCTGCCTCCTCGGTGGCGACACTCCGCGGACCAGACGGTGACTGCTCGTGGGCCTATAGCTACCGCCGGGCCGGGCGGTGATGCCGGTTGCTGCCGAGTGCCGGCTTCAGCTATAAAAGCTCACAGTTGCTGTGATGTGTACAAGTGTATGTTTAGTGCCATAATTTCTGTCGCCTATATATGATCATTGCCCAGTCACATTCTGATGACAGTGCAACTGCTCCTTGCATGTCCCGGTGCATGCACTTTGCTCAGGCTCGCCCCCCAACGTCCTGCATTCCACTAGTAAATTAATTAAAAGTATAAGACCCTACTGGGAGACCAGGGTCACCTGCCCATGCAACTGTGGATAGTACACAGAGAACCAATCAATTATCCATGGATGAAATGTGGAGTTAAACACTGGGTATACATACATAGATGGGTCCAGTACCTGTGAAAACGGGAGTAATAATACAGATCAAGAGCAACATGATGACATCATCGTCATTGTGGCGCACCACAATGACAACAATGTCATCATGCACTCTTGTACAGATCCAGAGTTCCCTATCGGTCAAAAGTGATGATTCGCTAGGGGCGTAGGTAGTGTTCTAGAGGAATAAAATCAGTTATATGCTGCTGGTCCAGCCTCTTCATGACTGATATGATGGCACTGTTCATGTAAGTTTTCTGTTCCAAAGTATAGTGCTCAAAGCTGTCAGTATGGTTTCTGTGATATGCTGAGAATCCTTCCGTCAGTCTCTGCTCCACATCCTCCTCATCGTATTGGTACTTGAGGAACTTCAGGATCCTCTTTACCTGCAACACTGGGTCGACTTTGAGGTCCTCGTACCTGACCACAAGCACCGGCTGGACACGGTTGTTGATGATGAAATGCTCAATCATCCGTTTCCACTTCTCGACCTGAAGGTACACTGTTTCATTCCAGCCCGCATTGTTCCCTGAGGGATGGTGGACAACATACAGGCAACTGTGATGAAGGTCATGGTGACATCAGCATTGGTTTGACCAACTAACAATTACTGCTAAACGAAACCATTCAAAATGGGTACCCTTAGTATCATAGCCAAGACAAAATAAATTTAATGGTCTTACAAACATCTCTTAACTGGTGTGAGAGCATACGCTACATGGTTCTATACGTTCTCTTAACTCTTTACCAACCATAGACATTGGAGGGCAGTCTTCATAGCTTGTAAACATACTCTAGATAAGGTTCCCATCGGTTTTAATCATCAAAACTTTACACAGCCATGCTTTCTACATAAATTTGCAATGGACTACGCTATCAAAAAAGCTTCCATCATGCCCGTGATGACTATTATTCATACATGTACATGTACCATTTACATGGTCCAATTCAAGTCCCACAATTTTATTTTTGGCTACAAAAATTCACTCTTCCGCGTGGCCGCACGCACAAGTATCCCGTAACCTTACTGGTGTGAGAGCTCTGAGTAACATACAATGTACACTCTTACCAAACACCTCTTAACTGGTGTGAGAGTTCTAAATAATTAGCATACACGCACTCTTACCAAACATCTCTTTTCCAAAGTAGAGCAGGTGCTGGTTCTTTGATTTGTCTGTGACTGGCACTATCTTCCGATCTAACAACAATTTTTTAACTGATTCTCTTGTCTCTGCAGTAATCACATCACTGAATTTGGTTACATTTCTCTTCTGTTCGTCATCAGCAGCAGAGTGGCGTATGACTTTGACCACGCGATGTTTGTGTTTAGCATTGTTGGATGTACTTTCACTTGTAATGGATGCTTCTGTTTTATTCGCAGTTGCATTCTTTAAGATAATTGCAGCGTCACGATTCCACTCGGCAATGGTTGCAGAAAATGGGTCTCTGTGGATCAAGATCGCACCGACAAAATCAGGCTTGTTATGGACTGTCTCCCCTGGGAGAAGTGACCCCCCCACCCAGCGTAGATGAGAATCATGATTCTTCACAATGAGTACAGAGGTACTGCGCACCCCTTCCGTGCAGAAGTGCTTCGCCCTCAAGGAAGGATCACACCACATGGACCCCGTACACACCCCTGTAGCTTTCTCAAGAAGCCCCCTGACCCACGTGTTCCCTGACCCAGGGAGGCTCACGAGTGCGTATCTCCCCCTCTTCTTCCCATCCATCAGACGACACTCGCACGGATGTACTGAATAGTGCTCTTCTGCAAGCTTCAAGCAAGAGTTGTAATTGTGCTTCTCCCGGCCCTCCGCCAGCTGCTTACACATACTGTCTGTACAGTTCGTTATGATTGGCAGCTTGCTGTACACATGCATTTTATGGCGTGCTCTGACCTTCTGCGCCATCCACTTGGGGGACACGTTCCATGATCTCACTTCCTTTGATTTTCGCATGTACTCAGCTATTGCTTCCTTGGACTTGGATATTGCTCCCCTTGTCCCGTGACGGTACCTGTGCATAGGAGCCTTCTGTGGAGGGGGTGCTGGCAGCGGCATGGGATGCTGAGTGACCTCTTGTACCAGTCTTTCTTTCTCTGACGGTTGTGTCCTGATAATCTGAAACTTACTGTACGAAGGATGCTCACTAGGAGGTTGTGCCATCATCATCTGTGCCTCTGTCAGTGGTTTAGAAGGTGGGTTAGAAGTTGGCCGGAGAGGGGTGGTGTTAGTGGGGGCGTTAGTGGGAGCTTTATGAGAGGAAAGGGGAGGAGTGCTTATAGAATGGGAGAGGGGTGTGGTCACTGTGGTGACATCAGTGCGGAGTTTAGAATGGGAGAGGGGTGTGGTGGCAGTAGCAAAGAGTTTAGGAGGGGGATAGGATGGAGTGATGTTAGCATGCGGTGTAGTAGGGGGGAGGGGGTGGGGCTGCTTAGGTGAAAGTTTAACTCGAGACACTGAAGGACCTTTTGTCATTGATGTGAGTCTGGGGGGCTGTGCAGAACGTGACTGTAGTTGCTGCATCTGTTCTGTTCCTGGAGTGACGGTCTGCATGTGGTTTCTCTGTGTTGAATGAGGGTGAGACTTAAGAGGTTCTGCAGTTGACGAGGAGGTGGAACGGGGGGAGGTGGAACGTGGGGAAGAGGTGGAATGTGGGGAGGTGGAACGTGGGGAGGTGGAACGTGGGGAGGATGTGGAATGGGGGGAGGTGGAACGTGGGGAGGTGGAACGTGGGGGGGTGGACCATGGGGAGGTGGAATGTGGGGGGGTGGACCATGGGGAGGTGGAACGTGGGGGGGTGGACCGTGGGGAGGTGGAACTTGGGAAGGTGGAATGTGGAGAAGCTGGGACTTTTACTGCCACCTTTTTCTCTGGTTCCGCATCTTTGTCCACAGGTTCTAGAGTGACAGCTTTGACCAGCGATTCCGACAATAGGTCTTCTTTGATCACTTCACGGTTTGCGCCAATTTCACTTCGGTTGACTGGTTCTACTATATCAGGTGGAAGTGAGAGAGCAGGCGGTGAGTGGAGAGTCCCTCCTACTGACTGGTCAATCCCAGGTGCAAGTTTGTTATCATCAATATGGGTGTCAGGGTCATCACCTCCATCCAACAAGTCCCTATGACTTAACCAGTTCTCACGACGACCTTTTACAGCATTGTTGTCATAGGCAACCAGGCTATTGATCCCGATGACTATCTGTCTGTCATAAAAGTAGTTGATGACTTGCTGTGGGTGTGGCACCAATACTATCGGTGCTTGTAGAATGACATAGTAAATTGGCAGCAGCACGACTGCTGCTGATACGAGCACCATTGCAAGGACTCGGATTGTTTTGAACTTCATTTTCAACCTGCATGAACAGAGAGAGCCGCTTGAATTAGAGGCTTCATCAGTTATAAGAGACACTGTGATGTCACACAAAGGGTGTACATGACAGATGTTATATCCTCTTCTCAGTTTACTCTACAAGAAGTCCCACACTTGGATGGGGTGGATTGGTGTCAATTAGGTCAGGTTGTGCTATAATTATATAGCGATCACCATGGAGACAGCTGGATCACCACTGGTCAGGTACATGTACTCTCACACTGTGTATGTAGTCTCTGACACAATACTCACCTCTCATTACAAATCTTCCTGCTAATATTCCTTTACTGAGGGGCTAATAAATCACTGAGGGGCTTGTGTAACCCCCACTGAGTTATCTAGCAATAACACTACAATACTAATAACACACTGACATGCTAATGCAAGCAATGGCAACTGTTATCCAATACCGGAAGTGCGCTCAACATGTAATTGTCCATTCTATTTAATTTTGGTGATCCGGGTGATCCAGGTGATCCGGCAGTCCGGCTTTTACACAAGCCCTCTGCTGAGTCTGGTGCTTTAGCTGATACACAAACCCAGTACAAACTTTACTTCCACGCAGAGTGCGGTGTGCGCACTAGTACATGTATGTTGTTCACAGCATGTTGGGACCATCTGGGTGCAACATTCACACGATGATGTTGTCAGTTAACTATACATGTACCGTAGTCGCGCACATGTGCCAATATCTCCACAGGAAGGAAGTATGTGCCTACATATAAACGAGAGGCTCTTAATTTAATTTTATTTATTTATGAGAAACCACCATGTAGAGTGGCTAACGAGGTAACTGGAATAGCATGAATGCTAATATTAACCAGTACCCCGGGACCAACGGCTTTACATCCCCTCCAAAGGATGCTAATTAATTTAGAATGATATTCCTCGAATATAGGAAGTGTGCATCATTTCAAATTATAGCTTTTTCCACTCCGCGCTGAAGTGAAACTCTGCCGTTTTCGATCCCACTTAGCAGAGACAAGAGTCAAACCTGCACCTAAGAGCCGTATTTCATACTGGAAGTGAATCCTGGCGGTGGGAACGGCCAGGAAACTAGGCCAGGGCAAAATGTATTCATAATCGGATAACAAAGGGAATCGATTTTATTAATAGGCAGGAGGTGTCTGCCATCACATGGCCGTACTGAAAGTGATCTGCACTGGGGTTGGTTTGGGTCTGGGACTGAGACTATTGACTACCGTCACACCACCATTGTCTGTTGTAACACCACCTAGCATGACCTCCAGGGCCACCAGTATATATTATGTATGGTGTAGTTCACAGCGCACATTTTACAACTGATGTTGTTACCCTGTGTGCATGCGCGCAGCAGGGGTAGAATGATCGGTCCATGGAGTTTCAGCAATGAAGGGTCTTGTTGAAGACTTAGTTCAGAATACAAGCATCAGAATTTAGAAATTACTAGCGTCTACATAACTCACAGACCAGAGATCCACTCGAGAGGCTGAGAAAGCTAGCGAAACTTGAAAATTCTACTTAAGGTTCTAAGATTACTGCCACAACTTACTGTATCTCATTATATACATGCTGTTGTACGTACATCTATGCTGTACATCTATGCTAGCCATCGTGACCTATAACTATCTCATTGTGCATGCTGCTAGCACTGTAGTCAACCTGCATCACCTCAAAGGTATGAGGCTTAGAAAGCCTTCTTTGAAGGAGGTATGAGGCTTAGAAAGCCTTCTTTGAAGGAGGTATGAGGCTTAGAAAGCCTTCTTTGAAGGAGGTATGAGGCTTAGAAAGCCTTCTTTGAAGGAGGTATGAGGCTTAGAAAGCCTTCTTTGAAGGCAGAACAGAAACAAGAGCAAGAGTGTATAGAGTCTCCACACGTACAGATCTAGAACTACAACTTCAATGAGGTTACAAGTATCACTGACATTTCTCAGTCATTTTGCTGCTACTAAAGTCTTGCCATAGCTTCAGGTTGTCTTTCATGCATTACTTTATGATCCACTTTGAGCTTGTTTTTTGTGTTGGGTTTGTGATTTCTACTTTCATAATTCACTATTGAACATCATTCTATACTGAATTTACAACAACAAAAATAAATGATACCAAAATAATATCCATACAATACCAGCTTATATTGGATTACCTTCTGTACGGCCCTTTCCAGTGTGGGTAAAATTATTTCCAGCTTTATACAACGAGATTCACTGTATTTTATTGCAGCGATATACAACGCAAACATGTTAGGGGCATAATATAGGAATCGTGCATCCTTTCTAAAGTAGTGCACACACGGGGTACGTGCTCTGCTGAGCACCTCTAGTAACTACTGTTGTAACCTCGTTCCCAGGCCCGACAGCCTGGGAACGAGGTTACTATAGTTACCCTTGTTACTACTGGTGGGAATGCTGCCAATTTGTACAGCCAGTTTGTTACTAGTGGGAATGTATGGGGTCAGTTTGTTACAGCTGGTCTACCAGCTGCTGTTTTGCCACAGTTTACTCAGTGCACCACACAGCGCAGGATGAGTTGCTATGGCAAATGTAGGTAACTACCTAATAAGGAAAAAGCTGTCTCACTGTAATACTGTGTACACATCAACTTATGTATATTGTTTTGATTACAGTTACTGATAAAGAAGCGTTCACTATTTCCTAGGCACTAGGCACACTTAGTCTCGGTTCCAGACCCAAACCAACCCCAGTGTGGATCGCTTCCAGTATTACGCGCGGGGTACTGGATGCGATCCACACTGGGGTTGGTTTGGATCTGGGACCGAGACTAACTCTGCTTCTATTATTGATGCTCACAAAAACACCACTTATGCTTTGTTTTCCTACGTATTATGCTTGACATTATGCTGTGTATATACGGGCTCGGACAAAGACATAGATTCATGTGACTGGAAATCTGTAGAACTACCACTGTGTAGTCGCATGTACAATTGCGCAATGCAAACTATGACAGCCTAGCCTTGCTCAGGCCCCCACCTTATAGCCTTGTTTTTGGATGGGGACTGCCATACTGGGAACGAGGCTAGCCCCCGCCCAGCTTTTGTCGCTTGTAGTACGGAAAAAGTGGTATGTTTCCACACGTGAGCATGATGTAATCGACAAACGCAACTTTTGCATGATTATTGTTCAACCCCCCCCCCCCCCCCCCCAGCTAGATACATGTGGTAATTAGCTACCTGGTACAGTGTACCTCTGTGGTAATTAGCTACCTAGTACCTCTCCTTGCTGTTCTGAGCCCCAGTGCGCCCACGTTCAATTAAGTCCTTTCTAAAACCTTTCTAACCTTGACATCACGCTATGAGCATGATGTAATCGACAAACGCAACTTTTGCATAATTATTGTTCAATGCAAACTATGACAGCCTAGCCTCGTTCAGACCTCCACCTTAGCCCCCGCATCATACCAGGCCCTCTGCATTCTTTGTGCAACCGAAATCGGTGCAGGCATGGGAACGAGGCTAGCTATAGCCTAATTCCCAGGCTACCACAACACCAGCCTCATTCCCAGGCTACACTACAACATGAAACACCAGGAGGCTTGAACTATTTATCTCTGACAAGCAATGTCAGGGAGAGAGAAGAGAGAGCGAAGCTTAGTTGGTGTGTGCTCAAAAAGGAGTGCTTCAGTGAACCAATCTGGTTCTGTAACTGCCAATTAGTAATTATCAGCATCTCACAATTATTGCTGAGCCCATTAACGCGAGGCTCTGAATGGGGTATCTATATACATACGTACGTACCGGAATATGGAGCAGCTACATGTGGAGTCGAACAGTGAGTGTAATCGACATGTTTATCTCAGGTCCACACTCGCAAATTCACACTCAGCTAGAGATCTATCATCCTCGTAAGCACGTGGCCCGGCTGGTGGCCGCGGCGTGCGTGCGAAGCAATTATGCGGATACGTATTCCTAGTATATCCTGTCTATAGGTACTGATTGCAACCATCTGATTGGTCTAGGAACTAAACAACAAACAATCACCCCATTTTGCAACCGTTACTTTGACTACTAACTACACTAAAAGTTTGAATTGCAAAAATGCACGTCAATGGACGTACAGATCAATGTGAAACTGAAAACGTTTATTGTCACATCAACATGCAATTATTGTCACATACCAGCTTCCTGCTCGGCAATCAAATTATGGGAGTTGATGTCCTCAGAAGCCATGATGTCTAGGGACGTATGTTGTCATAATAGTCTCATTTCCTGATGCTTATCAAAACACTGACTCAGTCTTAGTGTCTCACCATCGCTGCACAAACGAAACGGACAGGACAGACGTCATCACACTTTCATGACGTGAGACAGGTACATTTTCCTGCCAATATGCAATTATCGGCACAATGTATGGCACGTGACTTAGTAGTTAGAGAGCTGTCCTGAGACTCTCAATCATTTCAGTGTGCGATTTCATGGCTTCTTCATTTTGTATAATTATGGTATCATCAGCAGGGTTGAAAATATCGGGGGGGGGGGGGGGGGGGGGGGGGGGGGCGCGCGCAATTGTACAGTGTGCGGCAGTGTGCCATTTGGGGGGGGGGGGGGGGGGGCTGGGTTTTGGGCGAAACATTTTCAGAGGGGGGGGGGGGGGGGGGGGGGGGGGATTTTGCTCAAATGTTGTCCTATTATGCTATGCTCCAATGCTCTTAACTGCTGCTTCCAAGATTTGTTTATTAATATCATTCATGAGTACACGTGGCCTTGTGGTCTATTAGGTAAAACTCTAGACAGTCAGCTTAGGTTCTATATAGCTGTTCTAAACCAAAAGCACCAACAAAGTCAGACCTTTATAGCTCTTCATTATGCCAGCATACGCTCTTACGCTTCCCCCCCTACTATTATGCTTGAGCATAATTCGCCAAGGCCTAGGGTGAATGCCCTCCCCCCCAAAGAAACGCAGGATATCAGCAAGCCTTCATATAGGAGTGTTTACATTTTTGGCCATACATGTGGAGCTAGGGCTTTTGTCACTGGTGTCTGTGTTCCCACACTTGCATACATGTACTGTGAACATGCAACAACACAAACCATGCAAGATGTCAAAACACCCCTTGAACACAAGTACTGAGTTACTAACACACTGAAAGGGCACATC
>OZ007506.1:18015852-18099038 GCA_963931865.1 Axinella damicornis
AGGAGAGGGCCTGGTATCTTTCTTCACGTGAGCATGACATAATCGAGAAATAGCAGAGTGAAAAGGCGAAGTTTCACGTACTGTTCAACCAACTAAACGTTCAACGCTTGGTGTGTATGACAGTCGCCCCCGCTAGCTAGAGATGCATGCTAAGTTTACCTGGTACCTTAGCTGTTCTGAGCCCCAGGGCAGGTACCCATGTTCAATCAAACCGGTTCTACCATTGGTTCTATCCTGACGTCACTCACGTAAGGAAAGATACCTGGCCCTTTCCCGCTTTTCCATACTGCAAGTGACGAAAAGCTGAGCGGGGCCAGGGAATGAGGCTACCATTTACACACAGTGGTTACATCTCGGGTAGTGATGGTTAACTAAAACCAATACTGAACAGCATTATTTTCAGTTTAGCAATTAGTTTGAGTTAATTTGTTTGCTCCACCCACAACTTCCTGAACATGAGTAACCTCACTAGCTATAGACCCTGCGACTCAGGTCTTTGTGACTGGTTGTGAAACACTTCCACATTCACAGATCTGCCGTTCTAAGTTCTGAAGCAAGGCTTGGCTACTATTTTGTGAACAGGTGTACAACTGGACCTATTTCTTAATTTGAGAAGGACAGTTGCGAGCATCATACTTAGATTACATAATCTTTCTGTGCTGTTCCATCTGTGACGGGTGGATCCCTGTCAATCACTAGTTCATTGACAAGCTTACATTCTGTATTTCCAGCACCCACAATATTTTGTAACCATGTGCATCCATTTTCCTGTGTGAGTTTTTAGTGTGCACGTGTTCATGTTCGTTTAGTTCTGGTGTCAAATGTTGTTGTCTGCAGATAAACTATTGCAGTCCAGGGCCTAACCCTAACCCTAACCCTGAGTGCAGTCTGTCATGGCTATAACTGGAACACAACGGCATGAATGATAAATCATAATATGAATATGATCGTGCAGGGGGTTCATCCATGCTCACACCAATAAGCTGCGTTGTTGCTGGTACAGAGCCGTTTCTTTCCGGCAAAGCCCACTCAGTGTGCTACCCACCATTGGCCACAATGCAGATTCTTCTTGCATGACTGAAGATCTGGTCAAGAACCAAAGTGGACTAACCCATAAACATTGAATTTGCCCCTAGACAAAACTGCATGTCTCAGGAGCTGCTGAAGAATTTCATGGGCCATATGTTCCATTTTTGTGCAATTCATGTGATTTAGCATTTGAATTAATTTGGGGGATAGACCACTCTGGTTCTCGGCCCTGCTGAGAGTTGCACGCCCAGAAACTTGATGAAACATTCCATAGCCATCTGTGAATATTTGTGTACAATAATTATTATACCTTATAAGGTATAATAATTAATAATTAGCTAATTAGCTGCAAATTTCATATGCATCTGTTGATTGTCACACTATATAGACTACAGTGAATCTCAATAAACTCCCACACCAAACAAAAGGACATCGTTGATATATTGCTCAGGGACTCATACAGTTTTTTTTGTATGGGTTGCATGTATTATGTATATATATCTGAGTGCCTGATCGACTATTGATGAACACTGCACCCAGTCAACAATCACAGGATACATAGCCCGGAAGCATTGACCAGTGGACTACTAGCGAGCAAACACTATCTGATCGACATACGCTAATTTCTGACACTGTGCCTCTTGCTTCTGAAACCCTTGTGGCCTGTAGCTACTCAGCAGGGTGTGTGGTATAAAGTGAGACATGCATAATTATGGTGAACTACTGAGCTACATTGTAGCTAGCTAGCTTCTCTTCAACCCAAACTGATGGTCAGATGTGGAACCAAGCCTCAAGATGACAGCTCAAGTTAAGGTAGGAAACATGGGTACCGCGATCTCCGAAACCAAGTTGATGGATAAATGGGCAGCATCAAAGTGTACACAAGTTTCAGCAATACTTTGCATCAAACTGCTCCCTCTGCTTGAAAATGCCCTAAAACTCAATTTTAAGGCCCTCTACGAAACTGAAAATTTGGACCCTCTCCAAGGCCCCACCCACACTCTGACCCCATCATCAATACACACACTAAACAGGCCAAAAAACTACGGATGGATTTACCACCTGCTCTCCTCACTTGCAGGCTACAGCCCAAAACTCACTGCCGCCCTCAAAAACAGAGGTTTGGCTACCCTAGGCTTTCAAAAAAAATTCCACGCACACCAGCTAAAACCGACTCAAGCCAAGGGCACTCTTCAAAAGGTCAACCTACCCCCTGCAAAACTAGGGATGCTTTTCCACGTTCACCTCTCGGTTACAGAGTTTTGGCCACACATCTACTCCCTCTCACCAGCCCAGTCCAGCTACCAAACCAGCCAAATTCGCCCTAACACGAAAATGGGCGGGGCCTGTAATGCCGAAAGGTCAACTCTCTAGAGTACCTTGGCCAGGGAGCTGTCGGAGGCTGTTCACTTTCCAGGCTGTTCTTCGGCCACTTCAGCAGCCCAACAAACATTCTGCTCACTCGACCTAGCTATTCACACTCAGATATCCCCTCGCTACATTCAATAAGCCAGAATAGCTTCTTATGTAAAAAAAAAAAAAAAAAAAAAAAAGAGTGTTCAAACAAATCTTCAAAGTACCGAACGGCCACATCAGAGTACCGATTTGAAACTAGAAAGGGCCGCTAGCCGCATCAAAGAGAGAAGCCCCCCTTGTTTATTCCGGTTGCCGCCATGGGAAAATGTAAACAGATGAATAACTCTATATAACCGTATGCGAGTGACGTCATCTCATTAATTATTCATGAGCAAAATTGCGCGATTTCGCCGATGCCGTGCTTCCTACCTTAACTAGCCGTTTGAATTCTATAGGCAGTGAACTGCATCTGCAAGACTCAGACTTGAAGGTAGCTAGCTAACTAGCTAGGTGGTTGCTTATCAGCTAGAACCATATTATAGTTCTGGCTAAGTATATAGCTAGCTAGCTATGATGCTAGAACTGACTCATGAATTCGAAGTCAGTAGCCACTTCATGAATCACAGACACCTGAAAGCTTCTCTACTCTATCAGTATCATGCTCTGGTCGTATGCTCGTGGCTATGTAGCTTAGCTGGCTAGCTAGCTAGCGGCTGCTGGCCCGCAAAAGTGAAGCCAATTAGGCAATAGTTAAGTTGGCACTGAGGGTTTATACGAGATGGGCATGCTGTATGAACTTGAGCTTTGGAAGGAGGGTGAGGGGGCCAATACTCTGGCTTTGAATTACATATGTAGCTGTTTCCAGGAGAGCTGTGTAGCAAGCTAGCTCGAGCTCATAGCTGTAAGGTCAACAGTGCGCGCTACTGCCATGTTTCAGCCAGCTGAATTTGAAACAATATTTGGAGGGAAGTCAAGATGGCGTGCGCATGCGCACTCGGATACATCCGGTTTGGGTTTAAATACTGAATTTGTAGAACGGAAGTCACACGACAGCACTTCTCTGACCAATCAGCGTCTAGTAGTCACAAGTTGTCATGCATGCGAGCTATTTACAGTAGATAGACAAGCAGACTCAAGTATTCCCAGGCAGCGTTTATGACTCACAGTTGAATGCTGTACCGCAGGAGTTAGCTTCAGCAAGCGATTCGACCGCAAAGCGCCCAATTGCGCCTTCTTACTAGTCAACGTTGTGGATCTACCGGTGTATGGTGTACAGAATACAATTGTAGGACCCGGTGTAAGTCTTTGCTGTAAGCACTTGTCCGCCCTGGTTCACACGAAGCCATTTTCCGTGAGATCGAGAGCGCTCGAGCTCTTACGATTTGAATTTGCATTCACGTGACTTCCGGTTTTCATTCTGCGCCTGAAAATTGCAAGGACTCCGGAAACCTCTGTAACAGGTTTTGGCGGGAAGTCGGGATGGCACACTCGTCTAGCAGCCTGGGGTCTGAGTGTTCGCCTCCCCAATAACCGAGTACGAGGTCGGGCCCCTCCGTACATACCGGTTCTCGACTCCCCGGCCTAGCAGCTCGAGTACGCCGGTTCCCATCTGACCACCGAAGCTAAAGGTGTTCTGGTAGAAAGCAGGTTAGCCTCCTGTGATTCCAGACACGCCTATCCAGCGCTCCTGAGGCTTACACTTCGGTGTCTGACCTGTCACGGAGGGATGGGTTGTTGCTAGGTTGTATTTTTATTTATTTTTTCCCCTCATGGAGGGACCTGCTGGGCATTCCTTTGCATGGTTCATTATTAGTACCATCCAGGTTAGCTAATAGATTTTTTTATCCTTATAAAAGTGCCAAAACTATAATGCATTGTAGCAAGCCATAATAACTGTCTTACTGTCCAAAACAGTGGTACAAACTAGCTAGTTAGCTGAGTGTGCTTTTAGTCTGAGCTAGCTACATGTAACAATTCTGAAGTTAAAAAAAACATTCTAAATGGTACTAAGACAGCTGTGGCCTTGTATGATGACGAGAGAACATAATATTATAACAGTATGTATTATATCAATTTGAAAGACGTTTGATGGCTACACCTGACTATCGGATCACATTGTCTCTATACGCATTGCCTCACTTCGGAGTTTGACTGGCATTCAAGCTGTTGAACCTCGAATTATATTCCTCATGGCTGGGCTAGATGATGTTCGTCGTGTTATGTGCCTTGCCTATCACCAAGGTGTTGTGTACCCTTCGTATCAGTGGGTAATAGTTGGCTCTCAAGCAGATTACTTCAACGTGAGCATACAAGTGCAAGTTGGGGAGTACATCTGTGGTAGGAATGAGCTGGAAAGAGCACTGACGAGGGCAATCTTTTGGGGCTTCAGACTCACCTCCTTTGACCGTGAGAACATTACAGATCTGGGAATACCGTACAATGACTTTATTGCTAATTATTCCATGAAGCTGAATGAACTGAACAGAGTTAACAAAGACAGTTCTCAACGGTCTATGCGGATCCGATTTTTTCCATCGCTCTGGCACTTAACACTTCCATTCCAGCTCTTGCAAAGCTGAATATGAGTCTTGACAGGAGCTTATGAGCGGCGAAGCCGCGAAGGAGCGTGTAACTCCGGTTCCGTCCAAATCCTAATTACTTACGTATTTCCGTTTTGGAAACGAAGAAGGTGTCGTCTCCAAACGGTGAGGGGTCCCGGGATCTTCAAATCTACCACGTTTTTGTGGCAAATCGCTTTCACTGTTACCCGTTCGCTTGGCCATTTCACTGCGGCTAGGTCAAAGGCGCTCAACTGAGCGAGTGTCAAACTTCTCACATCGCTACCACAGAACACGTGGGTTTTTATGTCGTCATTATGACGCTAGATTGAAGAACAGGTTTCCATATTTGGAAGTTCGCTAGCTAATAATTTGGATTTCGACGGCACTCGGGCGTATGCGGTAGTTGCACGCTCCTTCGCGGCTTCGCCGCTCATAAGCTCCTGGTCTTGAAAATTATGGCTATGGCAACACTGTCAGTACTAACATAATTGCGGAAAGCTTTCTAGACTTGGACTTTGCTGGTGTTTCGGGAAGAATACGATTTGAGAACAATACGGGATTCGTGGACAGGGACATAACCTTTTACCAAGTCCAAGGAAATATCTCGGAATTTGATAGCTCTAAATGGAGTATTATTGACAGCAATTTCACTGAGGTGGCAGTGTATGTTCACATCGTGTTCACAGCAGTGAATTTCATAATTATGATCCCCACACTGGTGGCGATTCACATACTGAGCATAGTCCACCGTCACTTGAAACTGTCAAGGTCTTCATCTCAACCATCTGGCATACGCATACAGTGACGTCATCTCATTAATTATTCACGAGCAAAATTGCACGATTTTGCCAATGTCATGCTTCCTACCTTAATGTAATTTTTTTTTAACGTTTATTAAAGCTGAATTGTGGGTCAACCACAGGTACAAGACAAAACGCATACAAAACTACTGTCGGGAAAGTTAGCTCAAGGCATATACCCCCGTATATCTTCTAAAAATTCGGCAGGTTTTTATTAATTATTCATAAGCTTTGCCGAAATAGTTAGTTACACTCCTGGTATAGGAAAAATTGTGCCGCGTAATGTAATCTTTACACTCCTGGTATAGGAAAAATTGTGCCGCGTAATGTAAATAATTAATTAAATAATCAAACCTCACAGCTCGCAGGAAAGGTCTACAGAGATTCTGACTACACCATCGTGATCGCTATCATGCAGTGACACTACCACACAATAATTGTGGCGAAACTCACCTTGGTGATGGAGATACAAGCTCTTTTGTGGTGCCGTCGGCCGCCATTGCTCGATCGCTCTCTTCGACGTTGGTTGCCAGTACAGTCATACGAATGGCCCACAAAGATTCTGACCACACAGCCGTAATCGCTGTTGTTCACTGACGGTTACATACCAAAACTCACCGCGCTGGCAAGGTTGTAAGTGCTGTTATAATTTCGTGTCTTCCCTTTGGTCGCCATTGCTAGCGTTCGACTGAGCGTGGTTGCCACGTGGCATGTGCGTTAATTGGAACGAATTGCAATAATTAGCTTGCGCTACTGCGAGGCAACCGCGGAGTTGCAACGGCTACCAGGAGTGCGGTTGCCCCTCGTTACACTCCTGGTAGGGGAAAAATTGTGCCGCGTAATCTAAACTAAATAATTAATTAAATAATCAAACCTCATAGCTCGCAGGAAAGGCCTACAAAGATTCTGACTACACCGTCGTGATCGCTATCATGCAGTTAGACAAACGCATAATAATTGTGCTGAAACTCACCTTGGTGGTGGAGATACAAGCGCTTTTGTCGTGCCGTCGGCCGCCATTGCTCGATCGTTCTCTTCGACGTTGGTTGCCAGTACAGTCTTACGAAGGCCACACAAAGATTCTGACCACACAGCCGTAATCACTGTCGTTCACTGACGCTTACATGCCAAAACTGACCGCGCTGGCAAAGTTGTAAGTGCTGTAATAACTTTGTGTCTTCCCTTTGGCCACCATTGATAGCGATCGACTGTGCGTGGTTGCCACGTGGCATGTGCGTTAATTAGAACCAACTGCGCTACACAGCTTGGCGCTACGGCGAGTCGCAGCTGGCGTTGCAACGGCTACCAGGAGTGCGGTTGCCCCTCGAAATAATCTAAATAATTAAATAATTAACCTTACACTACCTTGCGAATGGCCTACAAAGAATCTGCCTACACCATCGTGATCGCTATCGTTCAGTGACCCAAGCGTACAATTTTTGTGCTGAAACTCACCTTGGTGGTGGAGATACAAACGCTTTTGTCTCGCCGTGGCCGCCATTGCTCGAGCCCTGTCTCCGACTTCCGGTGGCAGTACCGTTCATAGGAAAGGCACACGAAGATTCTGACCACACAGCGGTGATCGCTGTCGTTCATTGACGCTAACATGCCAAAACTCACCGTGCTGGCTAAGTTGTGAGTGCTGTAATAATGTCTTGTCTTCCTTTTGGTCGCCATTGCTCGCGATCGACTGAGCCACGTGGCATGTGCGTTCATTGGAACGAATTGCAATAATTAGCTTCGCTCTGCTTCGCTACGGCGAGGCAACCGCGGCGTTGCAACGGCTACCAGGAGTGCGGTTGCCCCTCGAAGTAAAATCGCAAAATTTATACCAAAATGCAAAAGTGCCGAATAATTAGAAGTGCTACCCGCGGTCGGTCGGTCGGTTTTTTTTCCACTCGAGATTCAAGTCTGAAGATCGAGCAGCTATACCGGCAGGGCGACGTACGTAGTCTTTCCTCTTGGTACAGACTGTGACACTCCGACTAGCACCTGCGTCGGCCCGAATTGTCGGTGTAAGCTTATGAAGCGAACGATCTCGAACTGTGCCGCCGGCAGGCTGTTTAGCGTGCGATCGATACCCCCTGGTACTCACCCCGTGTCGTTCTGTGTTCATCTGTGTTGACTCTCAGGGTCAGGGCAAGACTCGGAGGTTTGCGAGTGTACTTCAGCGCAGGGCTTTCACCAATTATTTGGACGAACTGGTCAACGTGGCACGTAGCTACATGTAGCTAGCCACGTCGAAGCGATCGGTTGACTTCCAGGGGCTCGTGTGCATTGGCGACAGCTTGGAGCTTTCACCGCTCGGGGCTTTAAACAGCACAGAACTCACCGATCTCTCTCCTTGACTAAGCGTCTCGGCAAGCTGCCGAAAACTTATTACAATTAGAGATTAAATTCTGAAATATTTGGAATTCCCTTGCCGAAATTAGAGACAATTTTTCCCTTTTGCGTGAAGGGATGCCGAATTTTTAGAAGATATACGGTTCTCATATGGCACCTGGCCTTCAGTGGATGCCAAGGTCAGGTCTTCCTATGACTGGTCTCCGAAAAGAGGACCGTGTGCCACGTATGCACATGATGGCCGAGCGAAGGATGGCGAAACTTAGGCGGCACCTTAGCCATCCCATGACCATTGGGTATGGCTTCTCTCGCTTGTGTACTAACCAGACGTTTGTAGAAAGTGGATGCTTCCCGGCCCATACCGCCAGCCGTAGTGAATACCAAGGGTGTGAACACACCATGCCCAATGTTCTGCACTCTCTGGTTGTACTCCCTTTTTTGGCAGATTCATGTTGCTTGTAAATAGCTGCTGGATCTCTGGAGCGGTAACAGGGGGCATTTGGGTGGAACACCCTCACGTCAAAATAGGCATCCTGTGTTGCATTCCAGAAACCACACACTTTAATGTCCAGGCGTGCTTCTGCGTTGACATTGGCGGATCTGTGGGTGAAGGTCTCACCGCTCAGAGGCTGCAGAGGAGGTTCTGTTGCTACATTGTGACAGACTTCTGTCAGAAGCTTGGCTGTCATGTCATTATGTCTCTGAATCAGGAAGCCACCTCTCTTGCAGGTCACGGCATGATTGATGGAGAAGGAGGAGCCACAGACACACGATTGTGGAGTGTTCCGTATGTCCCATCCGTAGCGAAGGTGCAACACATCCCTGAATTCACCTTTGTTCAGGAAGAAACCATGCTCTTCGATTGGCATTGCGGTCAGCCAGGCTGACACTCCCTTTTCTTTGGAGAAAGCGATTTGTCTTTTCTGGTCAATTGAGAGAACACTGTCGAGTTCATTTGCTCGGCAGATGTCTCTCAGGTGGTTAGAGCTTCTGATGTTTTTCCTTGCATCGAATATCTCCTCACGACTCACATGTCCATCTAGGTTTTGGGCGGTTATGAGGTTCACATGTGGTGTTGTCAGGGTGACTGAGGCGTGACAAGATGACTGGGAGTTGGAAGGGTTTGGAATTCCCAAGCCACCAAGTCTGGATGGTAGAGCATAGATGTCCCTTTCAACTTTGGAGCTCGGGGGACGACCTGTGAGTGCAGGTATGAGTACTTGATGAATTGAGTCCTCTAATGGTTTCAGAAGATGGCAATTTCCGGTATAAACAGCCACTGACTAAATACACCATGAATGAGAGCTGAATAGACGGCATGAGGTTGGCGGATGATGCGATTTCTGCCAGTGTTTGTATCTCCTCAATCCAGCTCTCATTCTTTTCAGTGACAAATTCTTCCTGGAATTCTTTGGATCCGATTGCAGCTCCAAGATGTCGTGCTCCACCAGTGGTGATGTGGATATTCGTGCCCTCGAAGATGGATTTGGCACTCTCCTCAAATTCCGGCTTAACCACGAGGTGGGATTTAGAGCATTTGGGGAAGTAGCCATACTTGGGACCAGCGGTTATGTGGTCCCACCAATTACTAATTATTAGCTCTCTAGAGCAAATTATGTAGCTAGGTTTGTTGCGTGCAGAACTGACGTCACGTACATGTGCGTTTACATTAGTTGGCCATTGGAGCGTGAGAAGGGTGGGGCTGGACCAGTCTCGTTCTCAATTTTACATTCCCATCAAAGACGAATCATGGCGGTGGTGCTGACCGTGACGGATGTCAGCTCTATCCCGGAGGTAGGGGGTGTAGAGTATAAAACTCAAGGATAGAGCAGAGACGGTACGCTGTGTGGAAATGTTCATGTGGTTGGTGCTTGAGGGTTGGTGGAGGAGGTGGGGGGGGGGGGGGGGGGGGGGGGGAATCCGGGAGAGGGGAGAGATTGCCTCCAACCTCACCAGCGGTAGAGTGCTTTTGTGCACTCTTTCCCCTTCTCCCTAGGACTGCTGACATCTAATTAATTGACTGCTCACCGTCTTTGTCTATAACAGATTGTTGCCCGTCTCCGTGCGGGGTTCCGCAGCCACAAGACACTGCCGAAGGAGTACCGTGTCCAGCAGCTGCGGAATCTACGCAGACTGTTGGATGAGAATGAGGACAAGATCAAGCTGGCACTCTGGCATGACCTGCACAAGGTCTGTGTTGTACACAATGCGATTTGTACATACATAGAGTAAGCAATCGATCATCGGACACTTTAGCAATACTACATTTTCACCAACCAGTGTACACAACACAATGTGTTGAGACTGCCATCCATGGGCTTTAATACGATGCAAACCGCACTTTCGTAGATGTAGTAGTTTTGGTATTGTGGCTTCAGGCTCCAAAACTTTGTTGGCACTATGCCTCTAACTTCGGACACCTACATGTCTACTACACAAAAAGCAATGCAAACCGCATTTTCATAGAATACATTGGGCTTCGAAACTTCTTCTGTCAGAACTTGTCCTCTAACTTCGGGCATGAAAAGCAGGATGATCACAGCAACCGGTTGCTATGCCTCCTTGGGAACCTGCCAGTGTAACATACATGTAGGTGGCTTTTCTACTCTCAAGTTTTGATCATGGGCAGACCGACCTGATAAACGTCATTTTCTGACATTCAATAAACGGGCAACTCACGCAATCGTCCAGACTACTGCATATGACCTGTCTCGGTTTACGCAACTAACCCACTCTAGGGTGGTTACACATATTTTCAGTTCGAATCCAGCACGGTTTGATCGCGAAGTCCGGTGATCAATGGTGTCCGACAATCGGTAGTTCAATCTATATGCTTGCATGCAGTGTACTTTTACAACTTCATTCCACACATGGACGCACACTCTGTTTTGGCATGTCTGTGTGAGTGATGAGTGCACAGGAGAAACTAGCTGTAGATACGGCACTGGACATGCTCCGTCGTTGTCAAAGTTGCTCCATGATTGCACCGTCCACACACTGTTTGAGTCGTCGAGGGACCACTTCAACTTCTGAGTATTACATTGTTTCCTGCATAGACCACACCTACGGGCACTCCTCTACGCAGGAGAATCGCTGAAAAAGCCGAATACGAAACTTCAAATTGTCCCACCACAGACTTGATGGGCATGCGGACGGTGTATATACGAGAAGCTCTGATGTTTACGGTGCCTGTCTAGTCCATATCTTCAGGTGGTTTCTCCTGTGGTGATCATGAGTGATCCTTACAGGAGGTGACTGCTCACTCCGACCTGTCAGTCACCTTCTGCTACTGTCCAGTCACTTGATTGTATACCACACACTATTACACACAACACACAGAATGATATGGAGATAATGGCAGCAGAAACCAACTTTCTCATTCGTGACATTGTCACAGCACTCAACAACATCGACAAGTGGATGGCTCCAGAGTACGTCCACAAGGACCTGGCAAACAAGTTCAACGATGCCTACATCCTGCCCGAGCCGCTTGGTGTCATGCTCAACTTGTCTCCGTGGAACTATCCATTGCAGCTGTCACTGGGTCCCCTGATTGGTGCCATCGCAGCAGGTAAGTACCACAAGGCACCAAATTTCAAAGAGCATGGCTTTGTGTTTTCAAAATTTTGTTATTCACGTATGTCACCCTTTCTTATCAATTTGATTTTCTCTCCCAGGCAATGCCGGCATCATAAAACCGTCAGAGATATCCGTGGCAACTTCCAACCTCCTGAGCGAGCTTGTACCACAGTACCTTGACAATGTAAGCTGTGTGTGTGTGTGTGTGTTTGCGTGTGCTGTGTGGTTGTTAGGAATGTGTGTGTCCATGTGGTCGTATGTATGTGTGCGTGCGTGTGTCAGAACACATGCATCCTTAGGACCTTGTATCAATATGATTGTAGCCAAATATGGGAACCTCCAAGATTGGGGCTGACAGTGTGCCAATCTGCGGTCTCTGAATTTGGACTAATTGACACAGCAATAGAAGTATGTTTCTGTAGTTGCCAACAATAATATTATACTCCCACAAGCTACCCATTTGCCAACATCAGCAGTCCAGCTCTAGACAGTCCTCTGGGCAGAGACACTCTCACCTCTGCTCCCAGTTTGCGTCCGCTTCAGCATGCTGCTCCCCGATTGTGTCTGTCTCAGATACTGCTTGACGTTTGCGTCCACTTAAGCTGCAGCCCCAACTGTTTTGGAAGGTTTTAGCCCCTGCCCAAAATTCTCAAGCATTATTCGGAGAATTTGAGGTTTGTGCATTGTACGAAAAGTTCACACGTCACTACAGTGATTGTCTGTGAATCATTGCACTTCCTCACTTCCATTACGCACACACACATGCACCCACGGTTTATATAGAATCTTATAGATGATGGAGAATGCGCACACTTCTTGTAGCCAGAGGGAATCAGAAATTAATGGCACCAAACAATCACATAATACTTCAAGTCACAATTCTGGAAGTGCAATGATTCACAGACAATTGATCACTCGTGCCACTTGGCAATAATCGCACTCACAACACGCATGCATTAATTGCACAACCAATTACTTATTACTCATGCAACTAGAGGTACTCAGCAGAGCACGTATACCCCCTTGCACTACTTTGCAAGATGCACGATGCCCATATTGACATGATATACATGTAGGTAGGCTTACCACTAGCCTCGTTCCCAGGCCCGAAAGGGGCCTGGGTACGGGGCTAGCTTACCGCCAATTTTTAATACAGAATGCACGAATCAATGAGACAGCTAGCTAAGGCCTACCGGTTAGCATGCAGAATGAGATGCTGTAAGTTTTGGCAGTAAAGTTGGAAACCAGGCTAATATTCAACTTTCACACAGCTTTTATCAGCCTCTCGAGTGGATCTCTGGTCTGTGAGTTACGTATGTAGATGCTGAATTTGGACACTTCTATTCTGAACTAAGCCTTCAACAAGGCCTTCACTGCTCAAACTTTTGTGTGCTCCACAGACACCAAACCAATCACTCTACCCCTGCAGTGCATGTGTGCAGTGCACAGGGTAATTATTGTGGAATGAAAAGGACCAAAAATGCAGCAGTACAAAATTTGTCAGGGAGCTTTCTATCCACACACCAACCCACAACGGGGATTACTTTAGCCTCATTTCCAGGCCGCGTGGGAGGAGAGAATGTACACGGCCTGGGAACGAGGCTATGATTACTTATACAAGATTTTTATGCATCTCGTGAGCTGTACAGTCACAATGGTGGGCAGGTCTGCTTGTGGTTGGTACGTAAGTAAAATGGAAATTACCGCTGAATGTTCCATTGCATTAGGAGTGCTATGCGGTGGTGACAGGAGGTGTGGAGGTGGCGGAAACCCTCGTGCACGAGAAGTTTGACCACATTTTCTACACGGGCTCCAGCAACATTGGGAAGATCGTCATGAGGCGTGCAGCGGAGCATCTCACTCCGGTCACACTCGAACTAGGAGGAAAAACGTATGGTGTGCTTGATGCAGTACAAATGTGTATTCAGTGGTACACATGTAGCACCACACACTCACCACCACCTCCACACACACACACACACTTACACATGTACACGCACACACACTCACACACGTACACTCTGACACAGTGGTGTGTGACACACCGTAGTACGGAAGGAAGTGTGCACCTGATAATGCACTTTTAACATGTACGACATTCCAACTTCATTTTGTTCTCCAATCTGTAGGATCAGAGTTATGCAATGGCAAGAATGTGTTTGTATGGCTAAGTCAAATTTTCTATGGGGTCTTACCGTTTGTATCATGCCTCACATCCATTTTGGGGAGGCAGAAGCTGCGTATTGCCATCCACAGACTTGGAAACCATGGCTATGCATGATAAACGTTCAGCTTATGTATCAATTATACGGAGAATGTAGCAAAACTGTTCACACATGCATGAACAGTGGATATGAGGTGCTCTTCTCCCCACACCGAGTGCCTGGGAATGAGGCTAAGGAAACACTTTTAATAATGAGTAACTTGGGCTATTAATTGAGCCTGCACCTAACAGCGAATATGCTTTTCGGTTAGCTGCGCTTAAAGCACACGACAGTACACTCACACTCACATGTACACACACAAACACCCTCACACACACACACAAACACACACAAACACACACACACACACACACACATGCACACACACACACACCCTCACACATACACACACAAACACCCTCACACATACACACACAAACACCCTCACACACACCACCCTCACACACACACACTCACAAACACCCTCACACACTCCACCCTCACACATACACACACACACAAACACCCTCACACACACACACGTGTGTAGCCCTGTCATTGTAGCAGATGATGCCAACCTTGAGGTTGCCGGGCGACGGATCATGTGGGGAAAGTGTCTCAATTCCGGTCAGGCGTGCATTTCTCCCGACTATGTCCTCTGCTCTGCTGCAAAGAAAGACAGACTGCTCGACGCCTGCAGAACTGCCATCATTGACTTCTTTGGAATGGTAGGTATCTAGTACGTAAACGTATCTGATCACTTAATTACTCTAGTTTCTTCTGTTGGTCCATGCACAATTCTGCCTTCTGTAGGACTCCCCTCCTCTCTCTGCCCTCCTCCTCCCTCCTGTTTCTCCCTGATCCTTCCTCCCTCCCCTCTCTCCCCCTTCACCTCCCATCCCTCCTCTCCCCTCCTCCTCTCTCTCCTCCCCTCTCCCCTCCTCCCTCCACTCTCTCCTCTCTCCCCCTCATCTCTCATCCTTCCTCTCCTCCTCTCTCTCCTCCCCTTCTCTCCCCTCTCTTCTTACCCTTCCCTCCTCTCCCTAGCTGCCCCCCCCCCAACCCTTCATCTCCTCTCTCTACTCTCATGACCAGCCTTCTCAAACTGTAACAATCATATGCAGCTAACGTACCTTCTGTAGGACCCCAAGAGTTCCAAAGACTATGGGAGAATGATCAACGCGAGGCACTACCAGTAAGAGCCTCCATGCATTAGTCTAACCTTTCTTTCTGTCATATTAATTTTCCTTAGGCACAAAATTAATGCCTAGTGTGCGTGCGCCGTGCTAGCCTCATTCCCAGGCCCTTGCACAGTTTCCTCTGCTTTGGCCTGCGCAATGATGGAAGAAGCTATTTCTCGATTATAGAGTAAAGCCAGTGTTTATGAACAATGCCTATGTACGTAGTAGTTTCCTACTGTGATAATTACACGCAATTTATATGAAACTACTGCATATATAGCGATTGTTCATAAGCATTAGCATAAGGACGTTGTGGGGCCAGCGTGAGCAAGCTGGACGTATTTATCCGCTGAGGAAAGATTGTGGAATCAAAAGTTGCTGAGTGTCACTCAGCGAGGCCACGCTCATGAGTTGTGGGGCATTTATGCTAGTACATTGTTTGAGGTAGTTACCGGTAGAGTCTCGACCCTTCGTACGCATGTGCGACAAATTGACACCACTGCAGGCAGCCGCTGGACAACAACTATTGAGGGGATTGCTCACACTCGCCCAATTAGTGTATCCTTTACCAAGTTCAGCCAGTCCATTTGGAACACTTCTTAGTGGCATGTTCTTCACGGCAACCTAAAGCTGTGCGGGGCCTGGGAACATGGCTACATGTGTGTGGTGTGGCGTGTGTGGTACATGTATGTGTGTGTGCGGCAGTGTATGAAAACATGGTGCGTGTGTTATGTGTGTGTTGTGTGTGTGTGTGTGTGTGTGTGTGTGTGTGTGTGTGCGTGTGTGTGTGTGCATGTGCATGTGAAAGTAAAATGTGCATTACACCGTATAATATCATATGTCTGGACATTTTCATGTTGAAAATCATTCACGTGACAATTTTTTGTGGTGAAATTTTCGCGAACTGAGCAAAACATTCGCTACCGACCTGGACGTTGCTGTACTTGCCGTACCACTGTCACTCACACGCCGACCCAGCTTCTTTGGAAAAAGTCAAGCTGCTGCGGACCCACCATGGTCACAAGTTTTCTATGCATGTGTGTGACTCAATCTGAATTTTATGGATCCTAGAATTTGCAAAGAGAATGAAACTCCTCTTCTCTCCTGCATGAAGACGTGTGGTGTCCCTTATGAAGTCCACTAGAGGGAAAGTGGCATTCGGTGGACAGACGGACGAAGAGAGTCGCTACATTGCCCCGACACTCCTCACCGATGTCTCTCCCAGTGACAAGATCATGCAGGAGGAGATCTTTGGTCCTATACTTCCATTTGTTACCGTGGAGAACATAGACGAGGCCATCGAGTTTGTGAATGAGAGGTACATGGATACTTTTATGTGTGTGTGTGTGTGTGTGTGTGTGTGTGTGTGTGTGGCAGGGGGCTATATATGTGCCATGATGAAAGGAATTGAATGGAATCTGCATGGTTTCTTGAAGACCTTTCTGAGGCCCTCTGTGGGTCCTATGAATCTCATTAATCCACAATGCTGTGGGGACAACACGTACATAAATTAAATATTATATTGTGATTGCAATAATATTCTACAAGTCATGTGATACAGTAAATTGCAGCAGTCCATTATTCCCAACCCTAGGGAGAAGCCACTGGCCCTCTATGTCTTTACCAAGAGCAAGCAGACATTTCAGAAGATCAATCATCTGACCAGCGCTGGAGGAGTGACACACAATGACACCTTCATGCATATTACCTGTGAGTCTCAAAACGTCATGTACACGCATAGCTACTATATAGGCACAAGTTAGTTAGTGTCTCATAGCTAGTTACTGGCTAGTGAGAGGAGTCTATGGTTAACCACTTAATTGCTGAAGTTTTTTGTTTGAAGGTCAATTTTAGCCTAACCTCGTTCCCAGGCCTACCCCGTTTTCTGTTCTTCATTTTGCATTGACAATAATACACAAGTGACGAAAAACGGGGAAGTCCTAGTATCATTGATCATGTGACTGATGTCACGTGAACGTGAGGTGGATGTAAGGGGGGGGGGGGGGGGGGGGGGGGGGGGCATAGTCGTTTCATGATCAGCAGGTCCTGGATCAGAATGAAGTTGTGCAGAGCATCTGGAGTGTTGATTAGCCACAAAGCGTTTGAACCAAGCCAACTGGATGATGAACGGCCAGTGTTTAAACTTCTTTGCGGTTGGGCCCCATCAGGCCTTTACCATGCATTCTTCGCTGTCGCATTTAGCGATTTTTCTGAAGCGTATTTTCTAATCTTGCGTCGTCTGGAAAAATAATTATTATTTTGGTGACGCAAATTTAGAGCGCTTTCGGTATACAGGTCATATGTGTATCCAACATCCACTATGTACATGTAAGAATCAAAGCCATATAAGGAAGAACTGAACTCTGCCTATGTACGTAGTACTAGTTGAAGTCCCAATAAAATTGTACAGGTATCTATACCTGTGAACTTATTGTGCACTCCATCTGACTGTGCTTCATGCTGACATCATAAATTGCTTGGTGATTTGAATTTACTCTGAGTGGAAAAATGGCTGCCAAAGTGGCCTGATTTGTAACTGCCAAATAGTTGATATCTGACTGACGCTCACACGGACAGCAGACCAATCACTTGCACATTCACGCATGGGGTAATTATTGTGATATGGTTCTCCACCCTTCCTGCCTCCTTCCGTCTAGTGTTGAATTTGCCGTTTGGAGGTGTGGGAAATAGTGGGTGTGGTGCCTATCACGGCAAGTTCTCCTTTGACACCTTCACCCACTACAAGTCCACTCTGTCAACTGGAACTGGACTGGAGGTCTTGAACAAGTGAGCAATCGCAATCATGTACACCAAGAGTTCATAACAATAAGAGTGTGAGACTGCCATATGGTATCAACTACCACCATCTCGGCAGTATGACATAGAACAATCAGTGGTGAAGTAGTAGCAGCTGCATACTCCTAAGTGTGGAATTGTGATTACTACAGAGTTTACACAGCCTGCCTAGATGGTGGTAGTGGATGCCATATGGCAGTTGCACACTCTTATTGTTATGAACTCTTGTGTGCAGGTATGTGTGTTTGCCACACTTACATGTATACTAGGAGAATGCAGGGCATTGTGGGGCTCGCCCGACAAGCTGACGTACTGCGTGCCAATACTTCGAAGTGATCGTAGGCTGGGGGGCCCGGGCGGCGCGGCGCAGCTAATAAGGGAAGCTGGGGGTGGGGCCTGCGATGTAGCCACTTTTACTTGATTGTCGTTCATCACTGATGGTCTGCAGTTTCAAGTTCGTGGTAGCCTCGTTCTAGCAACTCAATAAAGTGTGCGTCAAACGAGCATGGAAACGTGGAAACATTTCCGGAAACAAACGCGCACCCGCCTAATACATACCCTAAGGTCCTGACCACGCCCATAAACCAATTAACGAGGCTTGGTAATCTACGTTCCCAGTCCCACGCCCAGCTTTTCGTTGCTTGCCCTACTGCAAGCGACGTACGTACGGCAAGCAACGAAAAGCTGGGCGTGGGACTGGGAACGAGGCTACACTGTACCTGAGAGGAGTACTCCAAGTTGCCGAGAGAATCTCTCCCTCCAGCTGACCTCTGTAAGTCTGTAGTATGTAGTTTGTAGCACCGGCGTAAAGCGTAGCAGGCTTGACTAGGTACTGTCGTGCGGGCGACTTGTACGCGTGTCTGATCCAGCACGCGGGCGGGCGGCGCAACATTACACTTGGATATACGGTCATACGCTAAATCAGACAGACACCAACTGGAAGGACGGACGTCCTGAAGAGCACGACTATGTGGGGCTCGCTCAGGCTCGCCCCAAATACCACCATCCCCCCCAGAATGAAAAGGTATTGCTCTCTGACACAGTAATGACAATATGATCGATCGACAGCAATGTTGCCAAAAGTGATCTTTCCAGCCTTGAACTGAGGGTTGCACTCCTGTTTGCGTGATAAATGAGATCAGGCCATAAAATTAATGGCACGAGTGTCATCTCTCCCAGGCTGCGCTAGGGGTGCACATTAAGGCACACATTATGTAGCCAATTCTTGACACTTCTCTCCCAGGCTGCGCTACCCCCCGTACTCCATGCATGAATGTGCAAGTAATTGGTCTGTCTGTCTGTGTGCGCGTTAGTCAGCTATTTGGTAGTTACAACAGGGGTGAATGATGAGATTCGTATTGTTCAGAAACTACCAATATCCCTTGCTACCACCAATATCCCTCCACACACATGTAAGCAATTCTTGACATTTCTCTCCCAGCCTGCGCTACCCTCCGTACTCCAAGAAGAAGCTGCAGCGTCTCAAGTGGCTCCTCACTCCCTCGGAAGGGGGTGCTTGGCCCTGGAGGCTGTTCCTCCTGTTCATACTGGTGGCATTGGCTGCAGTTGTCATCCAGGTATTCAGTGCACCTTCCGGGAAATTTACCCTGATGGTGCTTTCACTTAGTTAACTATCACTACTCCAGATGTAACCACCGTGTGTAAATTGCACACAGTGGGTTTACATCTGGGTTAGTGATAGCTATAGCTAAAACCACTATGGGAATGCACCATTTAAATATCCTTGTTCCCAGGCCCCGCCCAGCTTTTCGTCGCTTGCAGTGCGGAAAAGCTGGAGAGAGCCTGGTATTTTTCTTCACGCGAGCATGACGTAATTGAGAAATGGTGAAAAATTTCAGAATGAAAAAGCAAATTTTCGCGTATTGTTCAACCAACTACACATTCAACGTTTGGTGTGTAAGACAGTCACCCCCCACTAGCTATAGATACACGTGCTACGTTACCTGGTACCTCAGCTCTTCTTGCTGTTCTGAGCCCCAGTGCGCCCGGCCATGTTCAATCAAATTAGCCTTTCTACCATCGGTTCTATCCTGACGTCACTCACATAAGGAAAGATACCAGGCCCTCTCCCGTTTTTCCACATTGCAAGTGACAAAAAAAGCTGAGCGGGGCCAGAGAATGAGGCTACCATTTCCACACAGCGGTTACATCTCGGGTAGTGATGGTTAACTAAAACCAATACTGAAAAGCATTATTTTCACTATTTTCAGTTTATTAGTTTGAGTTAATTTGTTTGCCCACCCACAACTTCCTGAACATGAGTAACCTCACTAGCTATAGACCCTGCGACTCAGGTCTTTGTGACTGGTTGTCAAACACTTCCACATTCACAGATCTGCCGTTCTAAGTTCTGAAGCAAGACTTGGCTACTATTTTGTGAACAGGTGTACAAACTGGACCTATTTTTCCACCCTTAATTTGAGAAGGACAGTTGCGAGCATCATACATAGATTACATAATCTTTCTGTGCTGTTCCATCTGTGACGGGTGGATCCCTGTCAATCACTAGTTCATTGGCAAGCTTACATTCTGTATTTCCAGCACCCACAATATTTTGTAACCGGCATGTGCATCCATTTTCCTGTGTGAGTTTTTAGTGTGCACGTGTTCATGTTTCGTTTAGTTCTGGTGTCAAATGTAACATATTGTCTGCAGATAAACTAGTGTAGTCTGTCGTGGCTCTAACTAGCCTCGTTCCCAGGCCCAAAACGGCCTGGGAACGAGGCTAGGCTCTAACTGAAACATAACGGCATGAATGATAAATCATAATATGAATATGATTGTGCAGGGGGTTCATTCATGCTCACACCAATAAGCTGCGTTGTTGCTGGTACAGAGCCGTTTCTTTCCGGCAAAGCCCACTCAGTGTGCTACCCACCATTGGCCACCATGCAGATTCTTCTTGCATGACTGAAGATCTAATAAATTAGGGTCAAGAACCAAAGTGGACTAACCCATAAACATTGAATTTGCCCCTAGGCAACACGTGCTGTCTCAGGAGCTGCTGAAGAATTTCATGGGCCATTATCGTGCAATTCACGTGATTCCAGCATTTGATTTAACTTGTGGGATAGACCACTCTGGTTCTCGGCCCTTTCATTAGGTAGGCTGAGCCTCTTGACTGCTGAACAGAACCATTTTACCACTAAGCCACTGGGATCCTTGGACAGAGGAGGGGAGAGCAGCATTGCCTATAGCAAGAGTTCATAACAATAAGAGTGTGCAACTGCCATATGGTATCCATTACCACCATCTCGGCAGTATGACGTAGATCAATTGGTGGTGAAGTAGTAGCAGCTGCATCTCCTAAGTGTGAATCACAATTTCACAAGGAGATGCAGGTGCTACTACTTCACCACCAATTGATCTACGTCATACTGCCAAGATGGTGGTAATGGATACCATATGGCAGTTGCACACTCTTATTGTTATGAACTCTTGCCTATAGTTAGAGTTCTCAACTAAATTCCAACTGAGCGCTCTGTCTATGAATGCTTGCCAAACACTACGATTGCTGCGTTTCAGAGTGGCTTTTTTCAGCGCATTTCATGCAAAGGAGGAGAGAAATGGCTCCAACCAAGGTCTTTTTCACAGCCAAGCACAGACAACCATGTTGTATGCACCATCCACCTCACCTCTCTGCGCGCGTGCACGGAATCTATCTCCCACCCTCATGCACCCACCCAGCCCCATCCCCATGTACCTACCCAGCCTCACCCTCATGCACTTCACCCACCTCCCATACACCCACCCAGCCCCACTCCCATGCACCCACCTCCCATGCACCTACCCAGCCCCACCCCCCACCTAACTGTGTAGATTGCACGTGTTGCGCAGCTGATTGCATGATCTACTATCGTCAGGCATTTGCTGGACCAGGGGATAACAATATCACTGATTTCATCCTTGTAGCTACAGCTGCCTCCTGTCTACATGTAGCTAGTAGCAGTAGCTAACTAGCTAGTGGCCAGAAAGTTGTTGGACCAGTAATGAACAATCCTCACTGTGTAATGGTTTTGTGCGTGTTCATAAACATGCAGCAATTAATTGTACTCAACCAGGAAGTCCTCATTTGCGAATAGTAGCTAGACTGATTTGGCCACAAGACTACGATGGCCCAGATAATAACTCTGACATAGCATATCTGCAATCAGTTGTACTGAGCCATCTGTAGCTAGGTAACTTGAGGACATGTACAGAATCGAAGCTGCTGAGCTGAGAATTGCATTACGGACCAAATTGCCTGTAGTAAGCAGCACCATCCAATAATTTAGTTGTTCTATATACGTACCTTACACTTCAGAGAAGAAATAATGGTAGTGGCATCCGTAGTGCCTGTTACATCCGATCATGGTAAGACCGTGGTTGACCAACTTCTAAATAGTCAGGCATTTCTTGCACCACTAAGAAAACAGGATTCATATAAATGGCAGCACTTCCAACACAAGTAATACAACTCCCTCGTAAAAAAAAACAACATCTTTATCAAACCTGTAATCACTACATGCACAAAATTTAATGTGTGCATAGAATGTACACAATTATATGTAACAGTTGTGTGTATGTCTTCAACATCAATTGTTTACGGGGTTATTTCAACAAGGAAAAAATAGTAGCGGATGTCCTCATCCACTTCGTCCATGCGGAGTCGAAGACTGATACCAAGACTCAGGTCTAACTGATTGTTGAATGTTGCCACGTTGACAAACCCGCTATTCTGAGCTGTGGAGCAAGCCCCAAACCTCTCGGCTGGTTTGAAGAGGAATGTGAACTGATCTGGAATTGGACCTGGCTGGAGTCTTTTCCCCGTCCCTGGTGCACTTAATGCAGTACAAGGGGGGAAGGCAGGGTAGTTGCTGATGTCGTGGATTTGATACTCATTCACTCTACTGCCATCTGTGATACCAATCCGTGGATCTCTGTCGACTGATGTTTCATTGAGCATGTTTCCGTCCAGAGCAGCTGTGATTTTAATAGTGGCGGATGCATTTGCTGAAAACCTCCCAGCAGGAACAATTGGCACTTGTAAAAGTGTGTCTCTAGCCTGTCCTCCGGTTCCAATGTAGATTGATCTGGTCTCAAATGTAGTGTTGCTCCCAATAACAGTAGCTTGCTCTTGTGCATAGCGTGGAGTGATGAGGATTGTTTCTGTTTGAACCTGCAAGAGAAGGTTTGCAAAACTAACCCACCATGTAGCTAGCTACTGAATTTTTTAGTCACACTTGAGTTTCTATAGCTATCTGACAATATGCCTTCCCGACCTAACCATGTCATGTTATAAAACCAAGTAAGGCGTTTTTCATGCTAAACTAGTAATTAACGAATAAACGTAGTGAGATGTATAACAGAACAGCAAATAGTGGGGAAACAAGGTAGGAATGTCCCTGGCTATAACACTCTAAATCCTCTTAGATAAAGTACGTTGTTGGCCAAAGCAGCACTGTTGACACACATCATTCGTTATTGTCAGTCTACGTTTCCAGCGAAAGCATCCAATATTTAAACGTGGCGGTAAGTGTTCAATCTATCCATGATTGCACCTGTAAATGACTGAAAATTTACCTCCCAAGAAGTGGAACGTAATTCCTAAGTACAAAGTTTCACATCAGTTGTCTCTTTTAAGTATAGTGCTTGCATCACTCTATATAGAGGTCTCAAGCTTTATAGATGAACACGAATACCTGACTGCAGTTCACAGCAACAGTTGGGAATGTCCCATTCCCTCCTCCACTCTGGTACTGTCTTAGCTGTTCCAGTAAACTTTGCCTGACCTCGTCAGTGACTCCAGAGCTGCACTGCTGAGAAGCAACCTCTGGTGAGAGGCCGACAAGAATGACGGCAGCAAGTGCAATCAGGAAAGTAGGAATCATCGTCAAAACATGTAATCTTGCACAACAATTTTGGCCACTGTACCTCACAAGAGCAAGAAGTCTCAACTATATAATACAGTAACAAAATTTATTGTGTATTTGTTGGGACAGTTGTGTGACCATCCTATACCATTGCTAATTCAAAGTATGCAGTGATTACTAGTGGGTACCTACTGAAGTTTACTTAAGTTTGACTCAAGTATCAGCTCCACTGAATTCTTTTACGGCATGGCTATCCTTCCCAGGCTATATAGTTCAAAAGAATGCTGTGAGTTTCTATGGAAGTTGACTCAAACATCAGCCCCCACTGTGCATGGGTTGTAACCAAATAGCTATAGTTTGTTTTGTAGCACTCATCTGATATCTAACAGCCCTTATCAGTCCTTTCTGTGCTGCAGTGACAAGGTGACTGCATGGACATACTATTATAGCCCATAAAACAATGAAACACATTCCCAACCAGTATTTTGTCACTCTCCAAAGTTGCACTTCAACTTGTGATGCATATTAATATATAGTCATTGATTTTATACGCATATAGCTAGTTGCATAATAGTTTTTCAGTCTCCATGCTCTATATGTTCTTCTTCTGCAGAGTCAGTTGCAGTGCTGGATATGAAATGATGCAGTCTTCCACAGACACACTCCTTAGCATTTGGAAGGCATTAAATTTCTCTCCCCTTTGATAGCAGCCATAGCAACATCGCCAGCAGTGATACCAGTAGCTATTATTACATGTAGTTAAAAGATACAGCTAGTTGATGATATTAATTTTGTGTTTCTTATCTCCCTGTAAAAAGCAGGCCTATAGATGCTATGCATAATCTGCTACTGCAAAATTAGTGACTACATCACCGACGCCACAGAATCAATTTTTTGGCTACATGCAGTCTAAAATCCAACAATGAATTTGAAGGGTTTAGTGACCATAAGAATCACACATTTATCTGGGCATGAGTATACAGATCAAATCTGTTTACGATTGAACATGAAGAGATTTGGTCACCATGCACAACAACAAAGTTGAAACCCCCAAAATGGCCCTTCCGTCAAACTGGAAGCCATGCATAAAAATCACGCTGAATTCATAAAGCAACACACCGATTCATTTCTGTATACAAATGGACAAAAATCTCCCCTTCACCAATGTATACAGTGAACACAAAAGCTAGGGACTGCATGGTTAAAGACCCAGAATAGACCACACCTGTTTGTTTACAATTCCCACCCCCAAAAGAAACAAAGGGGAAGTCATGGTATGATTGTGTGATGATCAAATCACATTTTGTGCATAACTATCACCAATTAGCTAAGACTGCACATGCGTGGCATAGCTTGCATGAATTAATCGGATCAAAGTGCTACAATCTGTCACAGCCAGGTAGAGCCAAGGTAGAGTCAGGAAGAGCCATGCAAGGTAGAGTCAGGTAGAGTGAAGGTAGAGTCAGGTAGAGCCAATGTAGAGTCAGGTAAAGTCAGGTAGAGTCAGGTAGATAGAGCCAAGGTAGTGTCACGTAGAGTCAGGTAGAGTCAGGTAGAGCCAAGGTAGAGTCAGATAAAGTCAGGTAGAGTCAGGTAGAGCCAAGGTAGAGTCAGGTAGAGCCAAGGTAGAGTCAGGTAGAGTGAAGGTAGAGTAAGGTAGAACCAAGGTAAAGTCAGGTAGAGACAAGGTAGAGTCAAGGTAGAGTCAGGTAGAGTCAGGTAGAGTCAGGTAGAGCCAAGGTAGAGTCAGGTAGAGCGAAGGTAGAGTCAGGTAGAGCCAGGTAGAGTGCAGGTAGAGTCAGGTAGAGCCAAGGTAGAGTCAGGTAGAGCCAAGGTAGAGTCAGGTAGAGTGAAGGTAGACTAAGGTAGAACCAAGGTAGAGTCAGGTAGAGTCAAGGTAGAGTCAAGGTAGAGTCAGGTAGAGTCAGGTAGAGCCAAGGTAGAGTCAGGTAGAGCGAAGGTAGAGTCAGGTAGAGCCAGGTAGAGTGCAGGTAGAGTCAGGTAGAGCCAAGGTAGAGTCAGGTAGAGTTAGGTAGAACCAAGGTAGAGTAAGGTAGAGCGAAGGTAGAGTCAGGTAGAGCAAAGGTAGAGTCAGGTAGAGTGAAGGTAGAGTCAGGGTAGAGTCAGGTAGAGACAAGGTAGAGTCAAGGTAGAGTCAGGTAGAGTCAGGTAGAGCCAAGGTAGAGTCAGGTAGAGCGAAGGTAGAGTCAGGTAGAGCCAGGTAGAGTGCAGGTAGAGTCAGGTAGAGCCAAGGTAGAGTCAGGTAGAGCCAAGGTAGAGTCAGGTAGAGTGAAGGTAGAGTAAGGTAGAACCAAGGTAGAGTCAGGTAGAGACAAGGTAGAGTCAAGGTAGAGTCAGGTAGAGTCAGGTAGAGTCAGGTAGAGCCAAGGTAGAGTCAGGTAGAGCGAAGGTAGAGTCAGGTAGAGCCAGGTAGAGTGCAGGTAGAGTCAGGTAGAGCCAAGGTAGAGTCAGGTAGAGTTAGGTAGAGTCAGGTAGAGCGAAGGTAGAGTCAGGTAGAGCCAAGGTAGAGTCAGGTGGAGTGAAGGTAGAGTCAGGTAGAGCCAGGTAGAGTGCAGGTAGAGTCAGGTAGAGCCAAGGTAGAGTCAGGTAGAGCCAAGGTAGAGTCAGGTAGAGTGAAGGTAGAGTAAGGTAGAACCAAGGTAGAGTCAGGTAGAGACAAGGTAGAGTCAAGGTAGAGTCAGGTAGAGTCAGGTAGAGCCAAGGTAGAGTCAGGTAGAGCGAAGGTAGAGTCAGGTAGAGCCGGGTAGAGTGCAGGTAGAGTCAGGTAGAGCCAAGGTAGAGTCAGGTAGAGTTAGGTAGAACCAAGGTAGAGTCAGGTAGAGCGAAGGTAGAGTCAGGTAGAGCCAAGGTAGAGTCAGGTGAAGTGAAGGTAGAGTGAGGGTAGAGCCAGGTAGAGACAAGGTAGAGTCAAGGTAGAGTCAGGTAGAGCCAAGGTAGAGCCAAGGTAGAGTCAGGTAGAGTGAAGGTAGAGTCAGGTAGAACCAAGGTACAGTCAAGGCAGAGTCAGGTAGAGTCAGGTAGATAGAGCCAAGGTAGAGTCAGGTAGAGTCAGGTAGAGTCAGGTAGAGCCAAGGTAGAGTCAGGTACAGTCAGGTAGAGTCAGGTAGAGCCAAGGTAGAGTCAGGTAGAGCCAAGGTAGAGACAGGTAGAGTGAAGGTAGAGTAAGGTAGAACCAAGGTAGAGTCAGGTAGAGACAAGGTAGAGTCAAGGTAGAGTCAGGTAGAGTCAGGTAGAGTCAGGTAGAGCCAAGGTAGAGTCAGGTAGAGTGAAGGAAGAGTCAGGTAGAGCCAGGTAGAGTGCAGGTAGAGTGAAGGTAGAGTCAGGGTAGAGTCAGGTAGAGACAAGGTAGAGTCAAGGTAGAGTCAGCTAGAGTCAGGTAGAGCCAAGGTAGAGCCAAGGTAGAGTCAGGTAGAGTGAAGGTAGAGTCAGGGTAGAGTCAGGTAGAGACAAGGTAGAGTCAAGGTAGAGTCAGGTAGAGTCAGGTAGAGTCAGGTAGAGCCAAGGTAGAGTCAGGTAGAGCGAAGGTAGAGTCAGGTAGAGCCAGGTAGAGTGCAGGTAGAGTCAGGTAGAGCCAAGGTAGAGTCAGGTAGAGTTAGGTAGAACCAAGGTAGAGTCAGGTAGAGCCATGCAAGGTAGAGTCAGGTAGAGTGAAGGTAGAGTCAGGTGGAGCCAAGGTAGAGTCAGGTAGAGTCAGGTAGAACCAATGTAGAGTTAGGTAGAGCGAAGGTAGAGTCAGGTAGAGCCAAGGTAGAGTCAGGTAGAGTGAAGGTAGAGTCAGGTAAAGTCAGGTAGAGTCAGGTAGAGCCAAGGTAGAGTCAGGTAGAGTGCATGAAGGTAGAGTCAGGTAGAACCAAGGTAGAGTCGGGCAGAGCCAAGGTAGAGTCGGGTAGAGCCACGGTAGAGTCAGGTAGAGCCAGGTAGAGCCAAGGTAGAGTCAGGTAGAGTCAGGTAGAGTGAAGGTAGAGTCAGATAGAGTCAGGTAGAGTGAAGGTAGAGTCAGGTAGAGTCAGGTAGAGTGAAGGTAGAGTCAGGTAGAGTCAGGTAGAGTCAGGTAGAGCCAAGGTAGAGTCAGGTACCGTAGAGAGGCGAAGGTAGAGTCAGGTAGAGTCAGGTAGAGCCAAGGTAGAGTCAGGTAGAGCGAAGGTAGAGTCAGGTAGAGCCAGGTAGAGTGCAGGTAGAGTCAGGTAGAGCCAAGGTAGAGTCAGGTAGAGTTTGGTAGAACCAAGGTAGAGTCAGGTAGAGCGAAGGTAGAGTCAGGTAGAGCCAAGGTAGAGTCAGGTAGAGTCAGGTAGAGTGAAGGTAGAGTCAGGTAGAGTCAGGTAGAGTGAAGGTAGAGTCAGGTAGAGTCAGGTAGAGTCAGGTAGAGCCAAGGTAGAGTCAGGTACCGTAGAGAGGCGAAGGTAGAGTCAGGTAGAGTCAGGTAGAGCCAAGGTAGAGTAAGGTAGAGCGAAGGTAGAGTCAGGTAGAGCCAGGTAGAGTGCAGGTAGAGTCAGGTAGAGCCAAGGTAGAGTCAGGTAGAGTGAAGGTAGACTTAGGTAGAGTCAGGTAGAGTGAAGGTAGAGTCAGGTAGAGTCAGGTAGAGTGAAGGTAGAGTCAGGTAGAGTCAGGTAGAGACAGGTAGAGCCAAGGTAGAGACAGGTACCGTAGAGAGGCGAAGGTAGAGTCAGGTACCGTAGAGAGGCGAAGGTAGAGTCAAGTAGAGTCAGGTAGAACCAAGGTAGAGACAGGTAGAGCCAAGGTAGAGTCAGGTAGAGTCAGGTAGAGTCAGATAGAACCAAGGTAGAGTCAGGTAGAACCAAGTAGAGTCAGGTAGAGTCAGGTAGAGTGAAGGTAGAGTCAGGTAGAACCAAGGTAGAGTCAAGGCAGAGTCAGGTAGAGTCAGGTAGATAGAGCCAAGTTAGAGTCAGGTAGAGTGAAGGAAGAGTCAGGTAGAGTCAGGTAGAGTGAAGGTAGAGTCAGGTAGAGTCAGGTAGAGTGAAGGTAGAGTCAGGTAGAGTCAGGTAGAGCCAAGGTAGAGTCAGGTAGAGTGAAGGTAGAGTCAGGTAGAGTGAAGGTAAAGTCAGGTAGAGTGAAGGTAGAGTCAGGTAGAGTCAGGTAGAGCCACGGTAGAGTCAGGTAGAGCCAGGTAGAGCCAAGGTAGAGTCAGGTAGAGTGAAGGTAGAGTCAGGTAGAGCCAAGGTAGAGTCAGGTAGAGCAAAGGTAGAGTCAGGTAGAGTCAGGTAGAGTGAAGGTAGAGTCAGGTAGAGTCAGGTAGAGTGAAGGTAGAGTCAGGTAGAGTCAGGTAGAGTCAGGTAGAGCCAAGGTAGAGTCAGGTACCGTAGAGAGGCGAAGGTAGAGTCAGGTAGAGTCAGGTAGAGCCAAGGTAGAGGCAGGTAGAGCGAAGGTAAAGTCAGGTAGAGCCAGGTAGAGTGCAGGTAGGGTCATGTAGAGCCAAGGTAGAGTCAGGTAGAGTTAGGTAGAACCAAGGTAGAGTCAGGTAGAGCGAAGGTAGAGTCAGGTAGAGCCAAGGTAGAGTCAGGTAGAGTGAAGGTAGAGTCAGGATAGAGTCAGGTAGAGACAAGGTAGAGTCAAGGTAGAGTCAGGTAGAGTCAGGTAGAGCCAAGGTAGAGCCAAGGTAGAGTCAGGTAGAGTGAAGGTAGAGTCAGGTAGAACCAAGGTAGAGTCGGGCAGAGCCAAGGTAGAGTCAGGTAGAGCCACGGTAGAGTCAGGTAGAGCCAGGTAGAGCTAAGGTAGAGTCAGGAAGAGCCATGCAAGGTACAGTCAGGTAGAGTGAAGGTAGAGTCAGGTAGAACCAAGGTAGAGTCAAGGCAGAGTCAGGTAGAGTCAGGTAGATAGAGCCAAGGTAGAGTCAGGTAGAGTCAGGTAGAGCCATGCAAGGTAGAGTCAGGTAGAGTGAAGGTAGAGTCAGGTAGAACCAAGGTAGAGTCAAGGCAGAGTCAGGTAGAGTCAGGTAGATAGAGCCAAGGTAGAGTCAGGTAGAGTCAGGTAGAGCCAGGTAGAGCCAAGGTAGAGTCAGGTAGAGTGAAGGTAGAGTCAGGTAGAGTCAGGTAGAGTGAAGGTAGAGTCAGGTAGAGTCAGGTAGAGCCAAGGTAGAGTCAGGTAGAGTGAAGGTAGAGTAAGGTAGAGTGAAGGTAGAGTCAGGTAGAGTCAGGTTGAGTGAAGGTAGAGTCAGGTAGAGTCAGGTAGAGTCAGGTAGAGCCAAGGTAGAGTCAGGTACCGTAGAAAGGCGAAGGCAGAGTCAGGTACCGTAGAGAGGCGAAGGTAGAGTCAGGTAGAGCCAAGGTAGAGTCAGGTAGAGTGCATGAAGGTAGAGTCAGGTAGAACCAAGGTAGAGTCGGGCAGAGCCAAGGTAGAGTCGGGTAGAGCCACGGTAGAGTCACGTAGAGCCAGGTAGAGCCAAGGTAGAGTCAGGTAGAGTGAAGGTAGAGTTAGGTAGAGTCAGGTAGAGTGAAGGTAGAGTCAGGTAGAGTCAGGTAGAGTGAAAGTAGAGTCAGGTAGAGTCAGGTAGAGACAGGTAGAGCCAAGGTAGAGACAGGTACCGTAGAGAGGCGAAGGTAGAGTCAGGTACAGTAGAGAGGCGAAGGTAGAGTCAAGTAGAGTCAGGTAGAACCAAGGTAGAGAAAGGTAGAGCCAAGGTAGAGTCAGGTAGAGTCAGGTAGAGTCAGATAGAACCAAGGTAGAGTCAGGTAGAACAAAGTAGAGTCAGGTAGAGTCAGGTAGAGTGAAGGTAGAGTCATGTAGAACCAAGGTAGAGTCAAGGCAGAGTCAGGTAGAGTCAGGTAGATAGAGCCAAGGTAGAGTCAGGTAGAGTGAAGGTAGAGTCAGGTAGAGTCAGGTAAAGTGAAGGTAGAGTCAGGTAGAGACACGGTAGAGTCAGGTAGAGCCAGGTAGAGCCAAGGTAGAGTCAGGTAGAGTGAAGGTAGAGTCAGGTAGAGTCAGGTAGAGTCAGGTAGAGCCAAGGTAGAGTCAGGTACCGTAGAGAGGCGAAGGTAGAGTCAAGTAGAGTCAGGTAGAACCAAGGTAGAGTCAGGTAGAACCAAGTAGAGTCAGGTAGAGTCAGGTAGAGTGAAGGTAGAGTCAGGTAGAACCAAGGTACAGTCAAGGCAGAGTCAGGTAGAGTCAGGTACATAGAGCCAAGATTGAGTCATGTAGAGACAGGTAGAGTCAGGTAGGGCCAAGGTAGAGTCAGGTAGAGCGAAGGTAGAGTCAGGTACAGCCAAGGTAGAGTCAGGTAGAGTGAAGGTAGAGTCAGGGTAGAGTCAGGTAGAGACAAGGTAGAGTCAAGGTAGAGTCAGGTAGAGTCAGGTAGAGCCAAGGTAGAGCCAAGGTAGAGTCAGGCAGAGTGAAGGTAGAGTCAGGTAGAACCAAGGTAGAGTCGGGCAGAGCCAAGGTAGAGTCAGGTAGAGCCACGGTAGAGTCAGGTAGAGCCAGGTAGAGCTAAGGTAGAGTCAGGTAGAGCCATGCAAGGTAGAGTCAGGTAGAGTGAAGGTAGAGTCAGGTAGAACCAAGGCAGAGTCAAGGCAGAGTCAGGTAGAGTCAGGTAGATAGAGCCAAGGTAGAGTCAGGTAGAGTCAGGTAGAGCCATGCAAGGTAGAGTCAGGTAGAGTGAAGGTAGAGTCAGGTAGAACCAAGGTAGAGTCAAGGCAGAGTCAGGTAGAGTCAGGTAGATAGAGCCAAGGTAGAGTCAGGTAGAGTCAGGTAGAGCCAAGGTAGAGTGAGGTAGAGTGAAGGTAGAGTAAGGTAGAACCAAGGTAGAGTCAGGTAGAGACAAGGTAGAGTCAAGGTAGAGTCAGGTAGAGCCAAGGTAGAGTCAGGTAGAGTGAAGGTAGAGTCAGGTAGAGTCAGGTAGAGTGAAGGTAGAGTCAGGTAGAGTCAGGTAGAGTCAGGTAGAGGAAAGGTAGAGTCAGGTACCGTAGAGAGGCGAAGGTAGAGTCAGGTAGAGTCTGGTAGAGCCAAGGTAGGAGTCAGGTAGAGCGAAGGTAGAGTCAGGTAGAGCCAGGTAGAACCAAGGTAGAGACAGGTAGAGCCAAGGTAGAGGCAGGTAGAGTCAGGTAGAGTGAGGTAGAACCAAGGTAGAGTCAGGTAGAACCAAGTAGAGTCAGGTAAAGTCAGGTAGTGTGAAGGTAGAGTCAGGTAGAACCAAGGTAGAGTCAAGGCAGAGTCAGGTAGAGTCAGGTAGATAGAGCCAAGGTAGAGTCAGGTAGAGTCAGGTAGAGCCAGGTAGAGCCAAGGTAGAGTCAGGTAGAGTGAAGGTAGAGTCAGGTAGAGTCAGGTAGAGTGAAGGTAGAGTCAGGTAGAGTCAGGTAGAGCCAAGGTAGAGTCAGGTAGAGTGAAGGTAGAGTCAGGTAGAGTGAAGGTAGAGTCAGGTAGAGTCAGGTAGAGTGAAGGGTAGAGTCAGGTAGGGTCAGGTAGAGCCACGGTAGAGTCAGGTAGAGCCAGGTAGAGCCAAGGTAGAGTCAGGTAGAGTGAAGGTAGAGTCAGGTAGAGTCAGGTAGAGTGAAGGTAGAGTCAGGTAGAGTCAGGTAGAGTCAGGTAGAGCCAAGGTAGAGTCAGGTACCGTAGAGAGGCGAAGGTAGAGTCAGGTAGAGTCAGGTAGAGCCAAGGTAGAGTCAGGTAGAGCGAAGGTAGAGTCAGGTAGAGCCAGGTAGAGTGCAGGTAGAGTCAGGTAGAGCCAAGGTAGAGTCAGGTAGAGTTTGGTAGAACCAAGGTAGAGTCAGGTAGAGTGAAGGTAGAGTCAGGTAGAGCCAAGGTAGAGTCAGGTAGAGTCAGGTAGAGTGAAGGTAGAGTCAGGTAGAGTCAGGTAGAGTGAAGGTAGAGTCAGGTAGAGTCAGGTAGAGTCAGGTAGAGCCAAGGTAGAGTCAGGTACCGTAGAGAGGCGAAGGTAGAGTCAGGTAGAGTCAGGTAGAGCCAAGGTAGAGTAAGGTAGAGCGAAGGTAGAGTCAGGTAGAGCCAGGTAGAGTGCAGGTAGAGTCAGGTAGAGCCAAGGTAGAGTCAGGTAGAGTGAAGGTAGACTTAGGTAGAGTCAGGTAGAGTGAAGGTAGAGTCAGGTAGAGTCAGGTAGAGTGAAGGTAGAGTCAGGTAGAGTCAGGTAGAGACAGGTAGAGCCAAGGTAGAGACAGGTACCGTAGAGAGGCGAAGGTAGAGTCAGGTACCGTAGAGAGGCGAAGGTAGAGTCAAGTAGAGTCAGGTAGAACCAAGGTAGAGACAGGTAGAGCCAAGGTAGAGTCAGGTAGAGTCAGGTAGAGTCAGATAGAACCAAGGTAGAGTCAGGTAGAACCAAGTAGAGTCAGGTAGAGTCAGGTAGAGTGAAGGTAGAGTCAGGTAGAACCAAGGTAGAGTCAAGGCAGAGTCAGGTAGAGTCAGGTAGATAGAGCCAAGGTAGAGTCAGGTAGAGTGAAGGAAGAGTCAGGTAGAGTCAGGTAGAGTGAAGGTAGAGTCAGGTAGAGTCAGGTAGAGTGAAGGTAGAGTCAGGTAGAGTCAGGTAGAGCCAAGGTAGAGTCAGGTAGAGTGAAGGTAGAGTCAGGTAGAGTGAAGGTAAAGTCAGGTAGAGTGAAGGTAGAGTCAGGTAGAGTCAGGTAGAGCCACGGTAGAGTCAGGTAGAGCCAGGTAGAGCCAAGGTAGAGTCAGGTAGAGTGAAGGTAGAGTCAGGTAGAGCCAAGGTAGAGTCAGGTAGAGCAAAGGTAGAGTCAGGTAGAGTCAGGTAGAGTGAAGGTAGAGTCAGGTAGAGTCAGGTAGAGTGAAGGTAGAGTCAGGTAGAGTCAGGTAGAGTCAGGTAGAGCCAAGGTAGAGTCAGGTACCGTAGAGAGGCGAAGGTAGAGTCAGGTAGAGTCAGGTAGAGCCAAGGTAGAGTCAGGTAGAGCCAAGGTAAAGTCAGGTAGAGCCAGGTAGAGTGCAGGTAGGGTCATGTAGAGCCAAGGTAGAGTCAGGTAGAGTTAGGTAGAACCAAGGTAGAGTCAGGTAGAGCGAAGGTAGAGTCAGGTAGAGCCAAGGTAGAGTCAGGTAGAGTGAAGGTAGAGTCAGGATAGAGTCAGGTAGAGACAAGGTAGAGTCAAGGTAGAGTCAGGTAGAGTCAGGTAGAGCCAAGGTAGAGCCAAGGTAGAGTCAGGTAGAGTGAAGGTAGAGTCAGATAGAACCAAGGTAGAGTCGGGCAGAGCCAAGGTAGAGTCCGGTAGAGCCACGGTAGAGTCAGGTAGAGCCAGGTAGAGCTAAGGTAGAGTCAGGAAGAGCCATGCAAGGTACAGTCAGGTAGAGTGAAGGTAGAGTCAGGTAGAACCAAGGTAGAGTCAAGGCAGAGTCAGGTAGAGTCAGGTAGATAGAGCCAAGGTAGAGTCAGGTAGAGTCAGGTAGAGCCATGCAAGGTAGAGTCAGGTAGAGTGAAGGTAGAGTCAGGTAGAACCAAGGTAGAGTCAAGGCAGAGTCAGGTAGAGTCAGGTAGATAGAGCCAAGGTAGAGTCAGGTAGAGTCAGGTAGAGCCAGGTAGAGCCAAGGTAGAGTCAGGTAGAGTGAAGGTAGAGTCAGGTAGAGTCAGGTAGAGTGAAGGTAGAGTCAGGTAGAGTCAGGTAGAGCCAAGGTAGAGTCAGGTAGAGTGAAGGTAGAGTAAGGTAGAGTGAAGGTAGAGTCAGGTAGAGTCAGGTTGAGTGAAGGTAGAGTCAGGTAGAGTCAGGTAGAGTCAGGTAGAGCCAAGGTAGAGTCAGGTACCGTAGAAAGGCGAAGGCAGAGTCAGGTACCGTAGAGAGGCGAAGGTAGAGTCAGGTAGAGCCAAGGTAGAGTCAGGTAGAGTGCATGAAGGTAGAGTCAGGTAGAACCAAGGTAGAGTCGGGCAGAGCCAAGGTAGAGTCGGGTAGAGCCACGGTAGAGTCACGTAGAGCCAGGTAGAGCCAAGGTAGAGTCAGGTAGAGTGAAGGTAGACTTAGGTATAGTCAGGTAGAGTGAAGGTAGAGTCAGGTAGAGTCAGGTAGAGTGAAAGTAGAGTCAGGTAGAGTCAGGTAGAGACAGGTAGAGCCAAGGTAGAGACAGGTACCGTAGAGAGGCGAACGTAGAGTCAGGTACAGTAGAGAGGCGAAGGTAGAGTCAAGTAGAGTCAGGTAGAACCAAGGTAGAGAAAGGTAGAGCCAAGGTAGAGTCAGGTAGAGTCAGGTAGAGTCAGATAGAACCAAGGTAGAGTCAGGTAGAACAAAGTAGAGTCAGGTAGAGTCAGGTAGAGTGAAGGTAGAGTCATGTAGAACCAAGGTAGAGTCAAGGCAGAGTCAGGTAGAGTCAGGTAGATAGAGCCAAGGTAGAGTCAGGTAGAGTGAAGGTAGAGTCAGGTAGAGTCAGGTAAAGTGAAGGTAGAGTCAGGTAGAGACACGGTAGAGTCAGGTAGAGCCAGGTAGAGCCAAGGTAGAGTCAGGTAGAGTGAAGGTAGAGTCAGGTAGAGTCAGGTAGAGTCAGGTAGAGCCAAGGTAGAGTCAGGTACCGTAGAGAGGCGAAGGTAGAGTCAAGTAGAGTCAGGTAGAACCAAGGTAGAGTCAGGTAGAACCAAGTAGAGTCAGGTAGAGTCAGGTAGAGTGAAGGTAGAGTCAGGTAGAACCAAGGTACAGTCAAGGCAGAGTCAGGTAGAGTCAGGTACATAGAGCCAAGATTGAGTCATGTAGAGACAGGTAGAGTCAGGTAGGGCCAAGGTAGAGTCAGGTAGAGCGAAGGTAGAGTCAGGTACAGCCAAGGTAGAGTCAGGTAGAGTGAAGGTAGAGTCAGGGTAGAGTCAGGTAGAGACAAGGTAGAGTCAAGGTAGAGTCAGGTAGAGTCAGGTAGAGCCAAGGTAGAGCCAAGGTAGAGTCAGGCAGAGTGAAGGTAGAGTCAGGTAGAACCAAGGTAGAGTCGGGCAGAGCCAAGGTAGAGTCAGGTAGAGCCACGGTAGAGTCAGGTAGAGCCAGGTAGAGCTAAGGTAGAGTCAGGTAGAGCCATGCAAGGTAGAGTCAGGTAGAGTGAAGGTAGAGTCAGGTAGAACCAAGGCAGAGTCAAGGCAGAGTCAGGTAGAGTCAGGTAGATAGAGCCAAGGTAGAGTCAGGTAGAGTCAGGTAGAGCCATGCAAGGTAGAGTCAGGTAGAGTGAAGGTAGAGTCAGGTAGAACCAAGGTAGAGTCAAGGCAGAGTCAGGTAGAGTCAGGTAGATAGAGCCAAGGTAGAGTCAGGTAAAGTCAGGTAGAGCCAAGGTAGAGTGAGGTAGAGTGAAGGTAGAGTAAGGTAGAACCAAGGTAGAGTCAGGTAGAGACAAGGTAGAGTCAAGGTAGAGTCAGGTAGAGCCAAGGTAGAGTCAGGTAGAGTGAAGGTAGAGTCAGGTAGAGTCAGGTAGAGTGAAGGTAGAGTCAGGTAGAGTCAGGTAGAGTCAGGTAGAGGAAAGGTAGAGTCAGGTACCGTAGAGAGGCGAAGGTAGAGTCAGGTAGAGTCTGGTAGAGCCAAGGTAGGAGTCAGGTAGAGCGAAGGTAGAGTCAGGTAGAGCCAGGTAGAACCAAGGTAGAGACAGGTAGAGCCAAGGTAGAGGCAGGTAGAGTCAGGTAGAGTGAGGTAGAACCAAGGTAGAGTCAGGTAGAACCAAGTAGAGTCAGGTAAAGTCAGGTAGTGTGAAGGTAGAGTCAGGTAGAACCAAGGTAGAGTCAAGGCAGAGTCAGGTAGAGTCAGGTAGATAGAGCCAAGGTAGAGTCAGGTAGAGTCAGGTAGAGCCAGGTAGAGCCAAGGTAGAGTCAGGTAGAGTGAAGGTAGAGTCAGGTAGAGTCAGGTAGAGTGAAGGTAGAGTCAGGTAGAGTCAGGTAGAGCCAAGGTAGAGTCAGGTAGAGTGAAGGTAGAGTCAGGTAGAGTGAAGGTAGAGTCAGGTAGAGTCAGGTAGAGTGAAGGGTAGAGTCAGGTAGGGTCAGGTAGAGACACGGTAGAGTCAGGTAGAGCCAGGTAGAGCCAAGGTAGAGTCAGGTAGAGTGAAGGTAGAGTCAGGTAGAGTCAGGTAGAGTCAGGTAGAGCCAAGGTAGAGTCATGTCCCGTAGAGAGGCGAAGGTAGAGTCAAGTAGAGTCAGGTAGAACCAAGGTAGAGACAGGTAGAGCCAAGGTAGAGTCAGGTAGAGTCAGGTGGAGTCAGATAGAACCAAGGTAGAGTCAGGTAGAACCAAGTAGAGTCAGGTAGAGTCAGGTAGAGTGAAGGTAGAGTCAGGGTAGAGTCAGGTAGAGACAAGGTATAGTCAAGGTAGAGTCAGGTAGAGTCAGGTAGAGTCAGGTAGAGCCAAGGTAGAGTTAGGTAGAGCGAAGGTAGAGTCAGGTAGAGCCAGGTAGAGTGCAGGTAAAGCCAGGTAGAGCCAAGGTAGAGTCAGGTAGAGTTAGGTAGAACCGAGGTAGAGTAAGGTAGAGCGAAGGTAGAGTCAGGTAGAGCCAAGGTAGAGTCAGGTAGAGTGAAGGTAGAGTCAGGGTAGAGTCAGGTAGAGAAGAGGTAGAGTCAAGGTAGAGTCATGTAGAGCCATGCAAGGTAGAGTCAGGTAGAGTGAAGGTAGAGTCAGGTAGAGTTAGGTAGAACCAAGGTAGAGTAAGGTAGAGCGAAGGTAGAGTCAGGTAGAGCCAAGGTAGAGTCAGGTAGAGTGAAGGTAGAGTCAGGGTAGAGTCAGGTAGAGAAAAGGTAGAGTCAAGGTAGACTCATGTAGAGCCATGCAAGGTAGAGTCAGGTAGAGTGAAGGTAGAGTTAGGTAGAGCGAAGGTAGAGTCAGGTAGAGCCAAGGTAGAGTCAGGTAGAGTGAAGGTAGAGTCAGGTAAAGTCAGGTAGAGTCAGGTAGAGCCAAGGTAGAGTCAGGTAGAGCCAAGGTAGAGTCAGGTAGAGTGCATGAAGGTCGAGTCAGGTAGAACCAAGGTAGAATCGGGCAGAGCCAAGGTAGAGTCGGGTAGAGCCACGGTAGAGTCAGGTAGAGTCAGGTAGAGCCACGTAGAGCCAAGGTAGAGTCAGGTAGAGTGAAGGTAGAGTCAGGTAGAGTCAGGTAGAGTGAAGGTAGAGTCAGGTAGAGTCAGGTAGAGTGAAGGTAGAGTCAGGTAGAGTCAGGTAGAGTCAGGTAGAGCCAAGGTAGAGTCAGGTACCGTAGAGAGGCGAAGGAAGAGTCAGGTAGAGTAAGGTAGAGCCAAGGTAGAGTCAGGTAGAGCGAAGGTAGAGTCAGGTAGAGCCAGGTAGTGTGCAGGTAGAGTCAAGTAGAGCCAAGGTAGAGTCAGGTAGAGTTTGGTAGAAACAAGGTAGAGTCAGGTAGAGCGAAGGTAGAGTCAGGTAGAGCCAAGGTAGAGTCAGGTAGAGTCAGGTAGAGTGAAGGTAGAGTCAGGTAGAGTTTGGTACAACCAAGGTAGAGTCAGGTAGAGCGAAGGTAGAGTCAGGTAGAGCCAAGGTAGAGTCAGGTAGAGTCAGGTAGAGTGAAGGTAGAGTCAGGTAGAGTCAGGTAGAGTGAAGGTAGAGTCAGGTAGAGTCAGGTAGAGTCAGGTAGAGCCAAGGTAGAGTCAGGTACCGTAGAGAGGCGAAGGTAGAGTCAGGTAGAGTCAGGTAGAGCCAAGGTTGAGTCAGGTAGAGCGAAGGTAGAGTCAGGTAGTGCCAGGTAGAGTGCAGGTAGAGTCAGGTAGAGCCAAGGTAGAGTCAGGTAGAGTGAAGGTAGAGTCAGGGTAGAGTCAGGTAGAGACAAGGTAGAGTCAAGGTAGAGTCAGGTAGAGTCAGGTAGAGCCAAGGTAGAGCCAAGGTAGAGTCAGGTAGAGTGAAGGTAGAGTCAGGTAGAACCAAGGTAGAGTCGGGCAGAGCCAAGGTAGAGTCAGGTAGAGCCACGGTAGAGTCAGGTAGAGCCAGGTAGAGCTAAGGTAGAGTCAGGTAGAGCCATGCAAGGTAGAGTCAGGTAGAGTGAAGGTAGAGTCAGGTAGAACCAAGGTAGAGTCAAGGCAGAGTCAGGTAGAGTAAGGTAAATAGAGCTAAGGTAGAGTCAGGTAAAGTCAGGTAGAGCCATGCAAGGTAGAGTCAGGTAGAGTGAAGGTAGAGTCAGGTAGAACCAAGGTAGAGTCAAGGCAGAGTCAGGTAGAGTCAGGTAGATAGAGCCAAGGTAGAGTCAGGTAGAGTCAGGTAGAGCCAGGTAGAGCCAAGGTAGAGTCAGGTAGAGTGAAGGTAGAGTCAGGTAGAGTCAGGTAGAGTGAAGGTAGAGTCAGGTAGAGTCAGGTAGAGCCAAGGTAGAGTCAGGTAGAGTGAAGGTAGAGTAAGGTAGAGTGAAGGTAGAGTCAGGTAGAGTCAGGTTGAGTGAAGGTAGAGTCAGGTAGAGTCAGGTAGAGTCAGGTAGAGCCAAGGTAGAGTCAGGTACCGTAGAGAGGCGAAGGCAGAGTCAGGTACCGTAGAGAGGCGAAGGTAGAGTCAGGTAGAGCCAAGGTAGAGTCAGGTAGAGTGCATGAAGGTAGAGTCAGGTAGAACCAAGGTAGAGTCGGGCAGAGCCAAGGTAGAGTCCGGTAGAGCCACGGTAGAGTCACGTAGAGCCAGGTAGAGCCAAGGTAGAGTCAGGTAGAGTGAAGGTAGACTTAGGTAGAGTCAGGTAGAGTGAAGGTAGAGTCAGGTAGAGTCAGGTAGAGTGAAGGTAGAGTCAGGTAGAGTCAGGTAGAGTGAAGGTAGAGTCAGGTAGAGTCAGGTAGAGTCAGGTAGAGCCAAGGTAGAGTCAGGTACCGTAGAGAGGCGAAGGTAGAGTCAGGTAGAGTCAGGTAGAGCCAAGGTAGAGTCAGGTAGAGCGAAGGTAGAGTCAGGTAGAGCCAGGTAGAGTGCAGGTAGAGTCAGGTAGAGTTTGGTAGAAACAAGGTAGAGTCAGGTAGAGCGAAGGTAGAGTCAGGTAGAGCCAAGGTAGAGTCAGGTAGAGTCAGGTAGAGTGAAGGTAGAGTCAGGTAGAGTTTGGTACAACCAAGGTAGAGTCAGGTAGAGCGAAGGTAGAGTCAGGTAGAGCCAAGGTAGAGTCAGGTAGAGTCAGGTAGAGTGAAGGTAGAGTCAGGTAGAGTCAGGTAGAGAGAAGGTAGAGTCAGGTAGAGTCAGGTAGAGTCAGGTAGAGCCAAGGTAGAGTCAGGTACCGTAGAGAGGCGAAGGTAGAGTCAGGTAGAGTCAGGTAGAGCCAAGGTAGAGTCAGGTAGAGCGAAGGTAGAGTCAGGTAGAGCCAGGTAGAGTGCAGGTAGAGTCAGGTAGAGCCAAGATAGAGTCAGGTAGAGTTAGGTAGAACCAAGGTAGAGTCAGGTAGAGCGAAGGTAGAGTCAGGTAGAGCCAAGGTAGAGTCAGGTAGAGTGAAGGTAGAGTCAAGGTAGAGTCAGGTAGAGACAAGGTAGAGTCAACGTAGAGTCAGGTAGAGTCAGGTAGAGCCAAGGTAGAGCCAAGGTAGAGTCAGGTAGAGTGAAGGTAGAGTCAGGTAGAACCAAGGTAGAGTCGGGCAGAGCCAAGGTAGAGTCAGGTAGAGCCACGGTAGAGTCAGGTAGAGCCAGGTAGAGCTAAGGTAGAGTCAGGTAGAGCCATGCACGGTAGAGTCAGGTAGAGAGAAGGTAGAGTCAGGTAGAACCAAGGTAGAGTCAAGGCAGAGTCAGGTAGAGTCAGGTAAATAGAGCCAAGGTAGAGTCAGGTAGAGTCAGGTAGAGCCATGCAAGGTAGAGTCAGGTAGAGTGAAGGTAGAGTCAGGTAGAACCAAGGTAGAGTCAAGGCAGAGTCAGGTAGAGTCAGGTAGATAGAGCCAAGGTAGAGTCAGGTAGAGTCAGGTAGAGCCATGCAAGGTAGAGTCAGGTAGAGTGAAGGTAGAGTCAGGTAGAACCAAGGTAGAGTCAAGGCAGAGTCAGGTAGAGTCAGGTAGATAGAGCCAAGGTAGAGTCAGGTAGAGTCAGGTAGAGCCAGGTAGAGCCAAGGTAGAGTCAGGTAGAGTGAAGGTAGAGTCAGGTAGAGTCAGGTAGAGTGAAGGTAGAGTCAGGTAGAGTCAGGTAGAGCCAAGGTAGAGTCAGGTAGAGTGAAGGTAGAGTAAGGTAGAGTGAAGGTAGAGTCAGGTAGAGTCAGGTTGAGTGAAGGTAGAGTCAGGTAGAGTCAGGTAGAGTCAGGTAGAGCCAAGGTAGAGTCAGGTACCGTAGAGAGGCGAAGGCAGAGTCAGGTACCGTAGAGGGGCGAAGGTAGAGTCAGGTAAAGCCAAGGTAGAGTCAGGTAGAGTGCATGAAGGTAGAGTCAGGTAGAACCAAGGTAGAGTCGGGCAGAGCCAAGGTAGAGTCGGGTAGAGCCACGGTAGAGTCACGTAGAGCCAGGTAGAGCCAAGGTAGAGTCAGGTAGAGTGAAGGTAGACTTAGGTAGAGTCAGGTAGAGTGAAGGTAGAGTCAGGTAGAGTCAGGTAGAGTGAAAGTAGAGTCAGGTAGAGTCAGGTAGAGACAGGTAGAGCCAAGGTAGAGACAGGTACCGTAGAGAGGCGAAGGTAGAGTCAGGTACAGTAGAGAGGCGAAGGTAGAGTCAAGTAGAGTCAGGTAGAACCAAGGTAGAGAAAGGTAGAGCCAAGGTAGAGTCAGGTAGAGTCAGGTAGAGTCAGATAGAACCAAGGTAGAGTCAGGTAGAACAAAGTAGAGTCAGGTAGAGTCAGGTAGAGTGAAGGTAGAGTCAGGTAGAACCAAGGTAGAGTCAAGGCAGAGTCAGGTAGAGTCAGGTAGATAGAGCCAAGGTAGAGTCAGGTAGAGTGAAGGTAGAGTCAGGTAGAGTCAGGTAGAGTGAAGGTAGAGTCAGGTAGAGACACGGTAGAGAGAAGGTAGAGTCAGGTAGAGTCAGGTAGAGTCAGGTAGAGCCAAGGTAGAGTCAGGTACCGTAGAGAGGCGAAGGTAGAGTCAGGTAGAGTCAGGTAGAGCCAAGGTAGAGTCAGGTAGAGTCAGGTAGAGTGAAGGTAGAGTCAGGTAGAGTCAGGTAGAGAGAAGGTAGAGTCAGGTAGAGTCAGGTAGAGTCAGGTAGAGCCAAGGTAGAGTCAGGTACCGTAGAGAGGCGAAGGTAGAGTCAGGTAGAGTCAGGTAGAGCCAAGGTAGAGTCAGGTAGAGCGAAGGTAGAGTCAGGTAGAGCCAGGTAGAGTGCAGGTAGAGTCAGGTAGAGCCAAGATAGAGTCAGGTAGAGTTAGGTAGAACCAAGGTAGAGTCAGGTAGAGCGAAGGTAGAGTCAGGTAGAGCCAAGGTAGAGTCAGGTAGAGTGAAGGTAGAGTCAAGGTAGAGTCAGGTAGAGACAAGGTAGAGTCAACGTAGAGTCAGGTAGAGTCAGGTAGAGCCAAGGTAGAGCCAAGGTAGAGTCAGGTAGAGTGAAGGTAGAGTCAGGTAGAACCAAGGTAGAGTCGGGCAGAGCCAAGGTAGAGTCAGGTAGAGCCACGGTAGAGTCAGGTAGAGCCAGGTAGAGCTAAGGTAGAGTCAGGTAGAGCCATGCACGGTAGAGTCAGGTAGAGTGAAGGTAGAGTCAGGTAGAACCAAGGTAGAGTCAAGGCAGAGTCAGGTAGAGTCAGGTAAATAGAGCCAAGGTAGAGTCAGGTAGAGTCAGGTAGAGCCATGCAAGGTAGAGTCAGGTAGAGTGAAGGTAGAGTCAGGTAGAACCAAGGTAGAGTCAAGGCAGAGTCAGGTAGAGTCAGGTAGATAGAGCCAAGGTAGAGTCAGGTAGAGTCAGGTAGAGCCATGCAAGGTAGAGTCAGGTAGAGTGAAGGTAGAGTCAGGTAGAACCAAGGTAGAGTCAAGGCAGAGTCAGGTAGAGTCAGGTAGATAGAGCCAAGGTAGAGTCAGGTAGAGTCAGGTAGAGCCAGGTAGAGCCAAGGTAGAGTCAGGTAGAGTGAAGGTAGAGTCAGGTAGAGTCAGGTAGAGTGAAGGTAGAGTCAGGTAGAGTCAGGTAGAGCCAAGGTAGAGTCAGGTAGAGTGAAGGTAGAGTAAGGTAGAGTGAAGGTAGAGTCAGGTAGAGTCAGGTTGAGTGAAGGTAGAGTCAGGTAGAGTCAGGTAGAGTCAGGTAGAGCCAAGGTAGAGTCAGGTACCGTAGAGAGGCGAAGGCAGAGTCAGGTACCGTAGAGGGGCGAAGGTAGAGTCAGGTAAAGCCAAGGTAGAGTCAGGTAGAGTGCATGAAGGTAGAGTCAGGTAGAACCAAGGTAGAGTCGGGCAGAGCCAAGGTAGAGTCGGGTAGAGCCACGGTAGAGTCACGTAGAGCCAGGTAGAGCCAAGGTAGAGTCAGGTAGAGTGAAGGTAGACTTAGGTAGAGTCAGGTAGAGTGAAGGTAGAGTCAGGTAGAGTCAGGTAGAGTGAAAGTAGAGTCAGGTAGAGTCAGGTAGAGACAGGTAGAGCCAAGGTAGAGACAGGTACCGTAGAGAGGCGAAGGTAGAGTCAGGTACAGTAGAGAGGCGAAGGTAGAGTCAAGTAGAGTCAGGTAGAACCAAGGTAGAGAAAGGTAGAGCCAAGGTAGAGTCAGGTAGAGTCAGGTAGAGTCAGATAGAACCAAGGTAGAGTCAGGTAGAACAAAGTAGAGTCAGGTAGAGTCAGGTAGAGTGAAGGTAGAGTCAGGTAGAACCAAGGTAGAGTCAAGGCAGAGTCAGGTAGAGTCAGGTAGATAGAGCCAAGGTAGAGTCAGGTAGAGTGAAGGTAGAGTCAGGTAGAGTCAGGTAGAGTGAAGGTAGAGTCAGGTAGAGACACGGTAGAGTCAGGTAGAGCCAGGTAGAGCCAAGGTAGAGTCAGGTAGAGTGAAGGTAGAGTCAGGTAGAGTCAGGTAGAGTCAGGTAGAGCCAAGGTAGAGTCAGGTACCGTAGAGAGGCGAAGGTAGAGTCAAGTAGAGTCAGGTAGAACCAAGGTAGAGTCAGGTAGAACCAAGTAGAGTCAGGTAGAGTCAGTTAGAGTGAAGGTAGAGTAAGGTAGAACCAAGGTACAGTCAAGGCAGAGTCAGATAGAGTCAGGTACATAGAGCCAAGATTGAGTCATGTAGAGACAGGTAGAGTCAGGTAGGGCCAAGGTAGAGTCAGGTAGAGCGAAGGTAGAGTCAGGTACAGCCAAGGTAGAGTCAGGTAGAGTGAAGGTAGAGTCAGGGTAGAGTCAGGTAGAGACAAGGTAGAGTCAAGGTAGAGTCAGGTAGAGTCAGGTAGAGCCAAGGTAGAGCCAAGGTAGAGTCAGGTAGAGTGAAGGTAGAGTCAGGTAGAACCAAGGTAGAGTCGGGCAGAGCCAAGGTAGAGTCAGGTAGAGCCACGGTAGAGTCAGGTAGAGCCAGGTAGAGCTAAGGTAGAGTCAGGTAGAGCCATGCAAGGTACAGTCAGGTAGAGTGAAGGTAGAGTCAGGTAGAACCAAGGCAGAGTCAAGGCAGAGTCAGGTAGAGTCAGGTAGATAGAGCCAAGGTAGAGTCAGGTAGAGTCAGGTAGAGCCATGCAAGGTAGAGTCAGGTAGAGTGAAGGTAGAGTCAGGTAGAACCAAGGTAGAGTCAAGGCAGAGTCAGGTAGAGTCAGGTAGATAGAGCCAAGATAGAGTCAGGTAGAGTCAGGTAGAGCCAGGTAGAGCCAAGGTAGAGTCAGGTAGAGTGAAGGTAGAGTCAGGTAGAGTCAGGTAGAGTGAAGGTAGAGTCAGGTAGAGTCAGGTAGAGCCAAGGTAGAGTCAGGTACAGTGAAGGTAGAGTAAGGTAGAGTGAAGGTAGAGTCAGGTAGAGTCAGGTTGAGTGAAGGTAGAGTCAGGTAGAGTCAGGTAGAGTCAGGTAGAGCCAAGGTAGAGTCAGGTACCGTAGAGAGGCGAAGGCAGAGTCAGGTACCGTAGAGAGGCGAAGGTAGAGTCAGGTAGAGCCAAGGTAGAGTGCATGAAGGTAGAGTCAGGTAGAACCAAGGTAGAGTCGGGCAGAGCCAAGGTAGAGTCGGGTAGAGCCACGGTAGAGTCACGTAGAGCCAGGTAGAGCCAAGGTAGAGTCAGGTAGAGTGAAGGTAGACTTAGGTAGAGTCAGGTAGAGTGAAGGTAGAGTCAGGTAGAGTCAGGTAGAGTGAAGGTAGAGTCAGGTAGAGTCAGGTAGAGACAGGTAGAGCCAAGGTAGAGACAGGTACCGTAGAGAGGCGAAGGTAGAGTCAGGTACCGTAGAGAGGCGAAGGTAGAGTCAAGTAGAGTCAGGTAGAACCAAGGTAGAGACAGGTAGAGCCAAAGTAGAGTCAGGTAGAGTCAGGTAGAGTCAGATAGAACCAAGGTAGAGTCAGGTAGAACCAAGTAGAGTCAGGTAGAGTCAGGTAGAGTGAAGGTAGAGTCAGGTAGAACCAAGGTAGAGTCAAGGCAGAGTCAGGTAGAGTCAGGTAGATAGAGCCAAGGTAGAGTCAGGTAGAGTGAAGGTAGAGTCAGGTAGAGTCAGGTAGAGTCAGGTAGAGCCAAGGTAGAGTCAGGTACCGTAGAGAGGCAAAGGTAGAGTCAAGTAGAGTCAGGTAGAACCAAGGTAGAGTCAGGTAGAACCAAGTAGAGTCAGGTAGAGTCAGGTAGAGTGAAGGTAGAGTCAGGTAGAACCAAGGTACAGTCAAGGCAGAGTCAGGTAGAGTCAGGTACATAGAGCCAAGATTGAGTCATGTAGAGACAGGTAGAGTCAGGTAGGGCCAAGGTAGAGTCAGGTAGAGCGAAGGTAGAGTCAGGTAGAGCCAAGGTAGAGTCAGGTAGAGTGAAGGGAGAGTCAGGGTAGAGTCAGGTAGAGACAAGGTAGAGTCAAGGTAGAGTCAGGTAGAGTCAGGTAGAGCCAAGGTAGAGTCAGGTAGAGCGAAGGTAGAGTCAGGTAGAGCCAGGTAGAGTGCAGGTAGAGTCAGGTAGAGTCAGGTAGAGCCAAGGTAGAGTCAGGTAGAGCGAAGGTAGAGTCAGGTAGAGCCAGGTAGAGTGCAGGTAGAGTCAGGTAGAGCCAAGGTAGAGTCAGGTAGAGCCAAGGTAGAGTCAGGTAGAGTGAAGGTAGAGTCAGGTAGAGCCAAGGTAGAGCCAAGGTAGAGTCAGGTAGAGTGAAGGTAGAGTCAGGTAGAACCAAGGTACAGTCAAGGCAGAGTCAGGTAGAGTCAGGTAGATAAAGCCAAGGTAGAGTCAGGTAGAGTCAGGTAGAGTCAGGCAGAGCCAAGGTAGAGTCAGGTAAAGTCAGGTAGAGTCAGGAAGAGCCAAGGTAGAGTCAGGTAGAGTCAAGGTAGAGACAGGTAGAGTGAAGGTAGAGTAAGGTAGAACCAAGGTAGAGTCAGGTAGAGACAAGGTAGAGTCAAGGTAGAGTCAGGTAGAGTCAGGTAGAGTCAGGTAGAGCCAAGGTAGAGTCAGGTAGAGCGAAGGAAGAGTCAGGTAGAGCCCGGTAGAGTGCAGGTAGAGTGAAGGTAGAGTCAGGGTAGAGTCAGGTAGAGACAAGGTGGAGTCAAGGTAGAGTCAGCTAGAGTCAGGTAGAGCCAAGGTAGAGCCAAGGTAGAGTCAGGTAGAGTGAAGGTAGAGCCAGGGTAGAGTCAGGTAGAGACAAGGTAGAGTCAAGGTAGAGTCAGGTAGAGTCAGGTAGAGTCAGGTAGAGCCAAGGTAGAGTCAGGTAGAGCGAAGGTAGAGTCAGGTAGAGCCAGGTAGAGTGCAGGTAGAGTCAGGTAGAGCCAAGGTAGAGTCAGGTAGAGTTAGGTAGAACCAAGGTAGAGTCAGGTAGAGCGAAGGTAGAGTCAGGTAGAGCCAAGGTAGAGTCAGGTAGATTGAAGGTAGAGTCAGGGTAGAGTCAGGTAGAGAAAAGGTAGAGTCAAGGTGGAGTCATGTAGAGCCATGCAAGGTAGAGTCAGGTAGAGTGAAGGTAGAGTCAGGTAGAGCCAAGGTAGAGTCAGGTAGAGTCAGGTAGAACCAATGTAGAGTTAGGTAGAGCGAAGGTAGAGTCAGGTAGAGCCAAGGTAGAGTCAGGTAGAGTGAAGGTAGAGTCAGGTAAAGTCAGGTAGAGTCAGATAGAGCCAAGGTAGAGTCAGGTAGAGCCAAGGTAGAGTCAGGTAGAGTGCATGAAGGTAGAGTCAGGTAGAACCAAGGTAGAGTCGGGCAGAGCCAAGGTAGAGTCGGGCAGAGCCAAGGTAGAGTCGGGTAGAGCCACGGTAGAGTCACGTAGAGCCAGGTAGAGCCAAGGTAGAGTCAGGTAGAGTGAAGGTAGACTTAGGTAGAGTCAGGTAGAGTGAAGGTAGAGTCAGGTAGAGTCAGGTAGAGTGAAAGTAGAGTCAGGTAGAGTCAGGTAGAGACAGGTAGAGCCAAGGTAGAGACAGGTACCGTAGAGAGGCGAAGGTAGAGTCAGGTACAGTAGAGAGGCGAAGGTAGAGTCAAGTAGAGTCAGGTAGAACCAAGGTAGAGAAAGGTAGAGCCAAGGTAGAGTCAGGTAGAGTCAGGTAGAGTCAGATAGAACCAAGGTAGAGTCAGGTAGAACAAAGTAGAGTCAGGTAGAGTCAGGTAGAGTGAAGGTAGAGTCAGGTAGAACCAAGGTAGAGTCAAGGCAGAGTCAGGTAGAGTCAGGTAGATAGAGCCAAGGTAGAGTCAGGTAGAGTGAAGGTAGAGTCAGGTAGAGTCAGGTAGAGTGAAGGTAGAGTCAGGTAGAGACACGGTAGAGTCAGGTAGAGCCAGGTAGAGCCAAGGTAGAGTCAGGTAGAGTGAAGGTAGAGTCAGGTAGAGTCAGGTAGAGTCAGGTAGAGCCAAGGTAGAGTCAGGTACCGTAGAGAGGCGAAGGTAGAGTCAAGTAGAGTCAGGTAGAACCAAGGTAGAGTCAGGTAGAACCAAGTAGAGTCAGGTAGAGTCAGTTAGAGTGAAGGTAGAGTAAGGTAGAACCAAGGTACAGTCAAGGCAGAGTCAGATAGAGTCAGGTACATAGAGCCAAGATTGAGTCATGTAGAGACAGGTAGAGTCAGGTAGGGCCAAGGTAGAGTCAGGTAGAGCGAAGGTAGAGTCAGGTACAGCCAAGGTAGAGTCAGGTAGAGTGAAGGTAGAGTCAGGGTAGAGTCAGGTAGAGACAAGGTAGAGTCAAGGTAGAGTCAGGTAGAGTCAGGTAGAGCCAAGGTAGAGCCAAGGTAGAGTCAGGTAGAGTGAAGGTAGAGTCAGGTAGAACCAAGGTAGAGTCGGGCAGAGCCAAGGTAGAGTCAGGTAGAGCCACGGTAGAGTCAGGTAGAGCCAGGTAGAGCTAAGGTAGAGTCAGGTAGAGCCATGCAAGGTACAGTCAGGTAGAGTGAAGGTAGAGTCAGGTAGAACCAAGGCAGAGTCAAGGCAGAGTCAGGTAGAGTCAGGTAGATAGAGCCAAGGTAGAGTCAGGTAGAGTCAGGTAGAGCCATGCAAGGTAGAGTCAGGTAGAGTGAAGGTAGAGTCAGGTAGAACCAAGGTAGAGTCAAGGCAGAGTCAGGTAGAGTCAGGTAGATAGAGCCAAGATAGAGTCAGGTAGAGTCAGGTAGAGCCAGGTAGAGCCAAGGTAGAGTCAGGTAGAGTGAAGGTAGAGTCAGGTAGAGTCAGGTAGAGTGAAGGTAGAGTCAGGTAGAGTCAGGTAGAGCCAAGGTAGAGTCAGGTACAGTGAAGGTAGAGTAAGGTAGAGTGAAGGTAGAGTCAGGTAGAGTCAGGTTGAGTGAAGGTAGAGTCAGGTAGAGTCAGGTAGAGTCAGGTAGAGCCAAGGTAGAGTCAGGTACCGTAGAGAGGCGAAGGCAGAGTCAGGTACCGTAGAGAGGCGAAGGTAGAGTCAGGTAGAGCCAAGGTAGAGTGCATGAAGGTAGAGTCAGGTAGAACCAAGGTAGAGTCGGGCAGAGCCAAGGTAGAGTCGGGTAGAGCCACGGTAGAGTCACGTAGAGCCAGGTAGAGCCAAGGTAGAGTCAGGTAGAGTGAAGGTAGACTTAGGTAGAGTCAGGTAGAGTGAAGGTAGAGTCAGGTAGAGTCAGGTAGAGTGAAGGTAGAGTCAGGTAGAGTCAGGTAGAGACAGGTAGAGCCAAGGTAGAGACAGGTACCGTAGAGAGGCGAAGGTAGAGTCAGGTACCGTAGAGAGGCGAAGGTAGAGTCAAGTAGAGTCAGGTAGAACCAAGGTAGAGACAGGTAGAGCCAAAGTAGAGTCAGGTAGAGTCAGGTAGAGTCAGATAGAACCAAGGTAGAGTCAGGTAGAACCAAGTAGAGTCAGGTAGAGTCAGGTAGAGTGAAGGTAGAGTCAGGTAGAACCAAGGTAGAGTCAAGGCAGAGTCAGGTAGAGTCAGGTAGATAGAGCCAAGGTAGAGTCAGGTAGAGTGAAGGTAGAGTCAGGTAGAGTCAGGTAGAGTCAGGTAGAGCCAAGGTAGAGTCAGGTACCGTAGAGAGGCGAAGGTAGAGTCAAGTAGAGTCAGGTAGAACCAAGGTAGAGTCAGGTAGAACCAAGTAGAGTCAGGTAGAGTCAGGTAGAGTGAAGGTAGAGTCAGGTAGAACCAAGGTACAGTCAAGGCAGAGTCAGGTAGAGTCAGGTACATAGAGCCAAGATTGAGTCATGTAGAGACAGGTAGAGTCAGGTAGGGCCAAGGTAGAGTCAGGTAGAGCGAAGGTAGAGTCAGGTAGAGCCAAGGTAGAGTCAGGTAGAGTGAAGGGAGAGTCAGGGTAGAGTCAGGTAGAGACAAGGTAGAGTCAAGGTAGAGTCAGGTAGAGTCAGGTAGAGCCAAGGTAGAGTCAGGTAGAGCGAAGGTAGAGTCAGGTAGAGCCAGGTAGAGTGCAGGTAGAGTCAGGTAGAGTCAGGTAGAGCCAAGGTAGAGTCAGGTAGAGCGAAGGTAGAGTCAGGTAGAGCCAGGTAGAGTGCAGGTAGAGTCAGGTAGAGCCAAGGTAGAGTCAGGTAGAGCCAAGGTAGAGTCAGGTAGAGTGAAGGTAGAGTCAGGTAGAGCCAAGGTAGAGCCAAGGTAGAGTCAGGTAGAGTGAAGGTAGAGTCAGGTAGAACCAAGGTACAGTCAAGGCAGAGTCAGGTAGAGTCAGGTAGATAAAGCCAAGGTAGAGTCAGGTAGAGTCAGGTAGAGTCAGGCAGAGCCAAGGTAGAGTCAGGTAAAGTCAGGTAGAGTCAGGAAGAGCCAAGGTAGAGTCAGGTAGAGTCAAGGTAGAGACAGGTAGAGTGAAGGTAGAGTAAGGTAAAACCAAGGTAGAGTCAGGTAGAGACAAGGTAGAGTCAAGGTAGAGTCAGGTAGAGTCAGGTAGAGTCAGGTAGAGCCAAGGTAGAGTCAGGTAGAGCGAAGGAAGAGTCAGGTAGAGCCCGGTAGAGAGCAGGTAGAGTGAAGGTAGAGTCAGGGTAGAGTCAGGTAGAGACAAGGTGGAGTCAAGGTAGAGTCAGCTAGAGTCAGGTAGAGCCAAGGTAGAGCCAAGGTAGAGTCAGGTAGAGTGAAGGTAGAGCCAGGGTAGAGTCAGGTAGAGACAAGGTAGAGTCAAGGTAGAGTCAGGTAGAGTCAGGTAAAGTCAGGTAGAGCCAAGGTAGAGTCAGGTAGAGCGAAGGTAGAGTCAGGTAGAGCCAGGTAGAGTGCAGGTAGAGTCAGGTAGAGCCAAGGTAGAGTCAGGTAGAGTTAGGTAGAACCAAGGTAGAGTCAGGTAGAGCGAAGGTAGAGTCAGGTAGAGCCAAGGTAGAGTCAGGTAGATTGAAGGTAGAGTCAGGGTAGAGTCAGGTAGAGAAAAGGTAGAGTCAAGGTGGAGTCATGTAGAGCCATGCAAGGTAGAGTCAGGTAGAGTGAAGGTAGAGTCAGGTAGAGCCAAGGTAGAGTCAGGTAGAGTCAGGTAGAACCAATGTAGAGTTAGGTAGAGCGAAGGTAGAGTCAGGTAGAGCCAAGGTAGAGTCAGGTAGAGTGAAGGTAGAGTCAGGTAAAGTCAGGTAGAGTCAGATAGAGCCAAGGTAGAGTCAGGTAGAGCCAAGGTAGAGTCAGGTAGAGTGCATGAAGGTAGAGTCAGGTAGAACCAAGGTAGAGTCGGGCAGAGCCAAGGTAGAGTCGGGTAGAGCCACGGTAGAGTCAGGTAGAGCCAGGTAGAGCCAAGGTAGAGTCAGGTAGAGTAAAGGTAGAGTCAGGTAGAGTCAGGTAGAGTGAAGGTAGAGTCAGGTAGAGTCAGGTAGAGTGAAGGTAGAGTCAGGTAGAGTCAGGTAGAGTCAGGTAGAGCCAAGGTAGAGTCAGGTACCGTAGAGAGGCGAAGGTAGAGTCAGGTAAAGTCAGGTAGAGCCAAGGTAGAGTCAGGTAGAGCGAAGGTAGAGTCAGGTAGAGCCAGGTAGAGTGCAGGTAGAGTCAGGTAGAGCCAAGGTAGAGTCAGGTAAAGTTTGGTAGAACCAAGGTAGAGTCAGGTAGAGCGAAGGTAGAGTCAGGTATAGAGCCAAGGTAGAGTCAGGTAGAGTCAGGTAGAGTGTAGGTAGAGTCAGGTAGAGTCAGGTAGAGTGAAGGTAGAGTCAGGTAGAGTCAGGTAGAGTCAGGTAGAGCCAAGGTAGAGTCAGGTACCGCAGAGAGGCGAAGGTAGAGTCAGGTAGAGTCAAGGTAGAGTCAGGTAGAGTCAGGTAGAGCCAAGGTAGAGCCAAGGTAGAGTCAGGTAGAGTGAAGGTAGAGTCAGGTAGAGTCAGGTAGAGCCAAGGTAGAGTCAGGTACCGTAGAGAGGCGAAGGTAGAGTCAGGTAGAGTCAGGTAGAGCCAAGGTAGAGTCAGGTAGAGCGAAGGTAGAGTCAGGTAGAGCCAGGTAGAGTGCAGGTAGAGTCAGGTAGAGCCAAGGTAGAGTCAGGTAGAGTTTGGTAGAACCAAGGTAGAGTCAGGTAGAGCGAAGGTAGAGTCAGGTAGAGCCAAGGTAGAGTCAGGTAGAGTCAGGTAGAGTGAAGGTAGAGTCAGGTAGAGTCAGGTAGAGTGAAGGTAGAGTCAGGTAGAGTCAGGTAGAGTCAGGTAGAGCCAAGGTAGAGTCAGGTACCGTAGAGAGGCGAAGGTAGAGTCAGGTAGAGTCAGGTAGAGCCAAGGTAGAGTCAAGGTAGAGTCAGGTAGAGTCAGGTAGAGTGAAGGTAGAGTCAGGTAGAGCCAAGGTAGAGCCAAGGTAGAGTCAGGTAGAGTGAAGGTAGAGTCAGGTAGAACCAAGGTACAGTCAAGGCAGAGTCAGGTAGAGTCAGGTAGATAAAGCCAAGGTAGAGTCAGGTAGAGTCAGGTAGAGTCAGGTAGAGCCAAGGTAGAGTCAGGTAAAGTCAGGAAGAGTCAGGTAGAGCCAAGGTAGAGTCAGGTAGAGTCAAGGTAGAGACAGGTAGAGTGAAGGTAGAGTAAGGTAGAACCAAGGTAGAGTCAGGTAGAGACAAGGTAGAGTCAAGGTAAAGTCAGGTAGAGTCAGGTAGAGTCAGGTAGAGCCAAGGTAGAGTCAGGTAGAGCCCGGTAGAGTGCAGGTAGAGTGAAGGTAGAGTCAGGGTAGAGTCAGGTAGAGACAAGGTAGAGTCAAGGTAGAGTCAGCTAGAGTCAGGTAGAGCCAAGGTAGAGCCAAGGTAGAGTCAGGTAGAGTGAAGGTAGAGCCAGGGTAGAGTCAGGTAGAGACAAGGTAGAGTCAAGGTAGAGTCAGGTAGAGTCAGGTAGAGTCAGGTAGAGCCAAGGTAGAGTCATGTAGAGCGAAGGTAGAGTCAGGTAGAGCCAGGTAGAGTGCAGGTAGAGTCAGGTAGAGCCAAGGTAGAGTCAGGTAGAGTTAGGTAGAACCAAGGTAGAGTCAGGTAGAGCGAAGGTAGAGTCAGGTAGAGCCAAGGTAGAGTCAGGTAGATTGAACGTAAAGTCAGGGTAGAGTCAGGTAGAGAAAAGGTAGAGTCAAGGTGGAGTCATGTAGAGCCATGCAAGGTAGAGTCAGGTAGAGTGAAGGTAGAGTCAGGTAGAGCCAAGGTAGAGTCAGGTAGAGTCAGGTAGAACCAATGTAGAGTTAGGTAGAGCGAAGGTAGAGTCAGGTAGAGCCAAGGTAGAGTCAGGTAGAGTGAAGGTAGAGTCAGGTAAAGTCAGGTAGAGTCAGATAGAGCCAAGGTAGAGTCAGGTAGAGCCAAGGTAGAGTCAGGTAGAGTGCATGAAGGTAGAGTCAGGTAGAACCAAGGTAGAGTCGGGCAGAGCCAAGGTAGAGTCGGGTAGAGCCACGGTAGAGTCAGGTAGAGCCAGGTAGAGCCAAGGTAGAGTCAGGTAGAGTGAAGGTAGAGTCAGGTAGAGTCAGGTAGAGTGAAGGTAGAGTCAGGTAGAGTCAGGTAGAGTGAAGGTAGAGTCAGGTAGAGTCAGGTAGAGTCAGGTAGAGCCAAGGTAGAGTCAGGTACCGTAGAGAGGCGAAGGTAGAGTCAGGTAGAGTCAGGTAGAGCCAAGGTAGAGTCAGGTAGAGCGAAGGTAGAGTCAGGTAGAGCCAGGTAGAGTGCAGGTAGAGTCAGGTAGAGCCAAGGTAGAGTCAGGTAAAGTTTGGTAGAACCAAGGTAGAGTCAGGTAGAGCGAAGGTAGAGTCAGGTAGAGCCAAGGTAGAGTAAGGTAGAGTCAGGTAGAGTGAAGGTAGAGTCAGGTAGAGTCAGGTAGAGTGAAGGTAGAGTCAGGTAGAGTCAGGTAGAGTCAGGTAGAGCCAAGGTAGAGTCAGGTACCGCAGAGAGGCGAAGGTAGAGTCAGGTAGAGTCAGGTAGAGCCAAGGTAGAGTCAAGGTAGAGTCAGGTAGAGTCAGGTAGAGCCAAGGTAGAGCCAAGGTAGAGTCAGGTAGAGTGAAGGTAGAGTCAGGTAGAGTCAGGTAGAGCCAAGGTAGAGTCAGGTACCGTAGAGAGGCGAAGGTAGAGTCAGGTAGAGTCAGGTAGAGCCAAGGTAGAGTCAGGTAGAGCGAAGGTAGAGTCAGGTAGAGCCAGGTAGAGTGCAGGTAGAGTCAGGTAGAGCCAAGGTAGAGTCAGGTAGAGTTTGGTAGAACCAAGGTAGAGTCAGGTAGAGCGAAGGTAGAGTCAGGTAGAGCCAAGGTAGAGTCAGGTAGAGTCAGGTAGAGTGAAGGTAGAGTCAGGTAGAGTCAGGTAGAGTGAAGGTAGAGTCAGGTAGAGTCAAGTAGAGTCAGGTAGAGCCAAGGTAGAGTCAGGTACCGCAGAGAGGCGAAGGTAGAGTCAGGTAGAGTAAGGTAGAGCCAAGGTAGAGTCAAGGTAGAGTCAGGTAGAGTCAAGTAGAGCCAAGGTAGAGCCAAGGTAGAGTCAGGTAGAGTGAAGGTAGAGTCAGGTAGAACCAAGGTAGAGTCGGGCAGAGCCAAGATAGAGTCAGGTAGAGCCACGGTAGAGTCAGGTAGAGCCAGGTAGAGCCAAGGTAGAGTCAGGTAGACTGAAGGTAGAGTCAGGTAGAGTCAGGTAGAGTGAAGGTAGAGTCAGGTAGAGTCAGGTAGAGCCAAGGTAGAGTCAGGTAGAGTGAAGGTAGAGTCAGGTAGAGTGAAGGTAGAGTCAGGTAGAGTGAAGGTAGAGTCAGGTAGAGTCAGGTAGAGTGAAGGTAGAGTCAGGTAGAGTCAGGTAGAGCCACGGCAGAGTCAGGTAGAGCCAGGTAGAGCCAAGGTAGAGTCAGGTAGAGTGAAGGTAGAGTCAGGTAGAGTCAGGTAGAGTCAGTAGAGCCAAGGTAGAGTCAGGTACCGTAGAGAGGCGAAGGCAGAGTCAGGTACCGAAGAGAGGCGAAGGTAGAGTCAGGTAGAGCCAAGGTAGAGTCAGGTAGAGTGCATGAAGGTAGAGTCAGGTAGAACCAAGGTAGAGTCGGGCAGAGCCAAGGTAGAGTCGGGTAGAGCCACGGTAGAGTCACGTAGAGCCAGGTAGAGCCAAGGTAGAGTCAGGTAGAGTGAAGGTAGAGTTAGGTAGAGTCAGGTAGAGTGAAGGTAGAGTCAGGTAGAGTCAGGTAGAGTGAAGGTAGAGTCAGGTAGAGTCAGGTAGAGACAGGTAGAGCCAAGGTAGAGACAGGTACCGTAGAGAGGCGAAGGTAGAGTCAAGTAGAGTCAGGTAGAACCAAGGTAGAGACAGGTAGAGCCAAGGTAGAGTCAGGTAGAGCCAGGTAGAGTCAGGTAGAGTCAGGTAGAGTGAAGGTAGAGTCAGGTAGAGTCAGGTAGAGCCAAGGTAGAGTCAGGTAGAGTGAAGGCAGAGTAAGGTAGAGTGAAGGTAGAGTCAGGTAGAGTCAGGTTGAGTGAAGGTAGAGTCAGGTAGAGTCAGGTAGAGTCAGGTAGGGCCAAGGTAGAGTCAGGTAGAGCGAAGGTAGAGTCAGGTAGAGCCAAGGTAGAGTCAGGTAGAGTGAAGGTAGAGTCAGGGTAGAGTCAGGTAGAGACAAGGTAGAGTCAAGGTAGAGTCAGGTAGAGTCAGGTAGAGCCAAGGTAGAGCCAAGATAGAGTCAGGTAGAGTGAAGGTAGAGTCAGGTAGAACCAAGGTAGAGTCGGGCAGAGCCAAGGTAGAGTCAGGTAGAGCCACGGTAGAGTCAGGTAGAGCCAGGTAGAGCTAAGGTAGAGTCAGGTAGAGCCATGCAAGGTAGAGTCAGGTAGAGTGAAGGTAGAGTCAGGTAGAACCAAGGTAGAGTCAAGGCAGAGTCAGGTAGAGTCAGGTAGATAGAGCCAAGGTAGAGTCAGGTAGAGTCAGGTAGAGCCATGCAAGGTAGAGTCAGGTAGAGTGAAGGTAGAGTCAGGTAGAACCAAGGTAGAGTCAAGGCAGAGTCAGGTAGAGTCAGGTAGATAGAACCAAGGTAGAGTCAGGTAGAGTCAGGTAGAGCCAGGTAGAGCCAAGGTAGAGTCAGGTAGAGTGAAGGTAGAGTCAGGTAGAGTCAGGTAGAGTGAAGGTAGAGTCAGGTAGAGTCAGGTAGAGCCAAGGTAGAGTCAGGTAGAGTGAAGGTAGAGTAAGGTAGAGTGAAGGTAGAGTCAGGTAGAGTCAGGTTGAGTGAAGGTAGAGTCCGGTAGAGTCAGGTAGAGTCAGGTAGAGCCAAGGTAGAGTCAGGTACCGTAGAGTGGCGAAGGTAGAGTCAGGTACCGTAGAGAGGCGAAGGTAGAGTCAGGTAGAGCCAAGGTAGAGTCAGGTAGAGTGCATGAAGGTAGAGTCAGGTAGAACCAAGGTAGAGTCGGGCAGAGCCAAGGTAGAGTCGGGTAGAGCCACGGTAGAGTCACGTAGAGCCAGGTAGAGCCAAGGTAGAGTCAGGTAGAGTGAAGGTAGACTTAGGTAGAGTTAGGTAGAGTGAAGGTAGAGTCAGGTAGAGTCAGGTAGAGTGAAGGTAGAGTCAGGTAGAGTCAGGTAGAGACAGGTAGAGCCAAGGTAGAGACAGGTACCGTAGAGAGGCGAAGGTAGAGTCAAGTAGAGTCAGGTAGAACCAAGGTAGAGACAGGTAGAGCCAAGGTAGAGTCAGGTAGAGCCAGGTAGAGTCAGGTAGAGTCAGGTAGATAGAGCCAAGGTAGAGTCAGGTAGAGTGAAGGTAGAGTCAGGTAGAGTCAGGTAGAGTGAAGGTAGAGTCAGGTAGAGTCAGGTAGAGCCAAGGTAGAGTCAGGTAGAGTGAAGGTAGAGTCAGGTAGAGTGAAGGTAGAGTCAGGTAGAGTGAAGGTAGAGTCAGGTAGAGTCAGGTAGAGCCACGGTAGAGTCAGGTAGAGCCAGATAGAGCCAAGGTAGAGTCAGGTAGAGTGAAGGTAGAGTCAGGTAGAGTCAGGTAGAGTCAGGTAGAGCCAAGGTAGAGTCAGGTACCGTAGAGAGGCGAAGGTAGAGTCAAGAAGAGTCAGGTAGAACCAAGGTAGAGTCAGGTAGAACCAAGTAGAGTCAGGTAGAGTCAGGTAGAGTGAAGGTAGAGTCCGGTAGAACCAAGGTACAGTCAAGGCAGAGTCAGGTAGAGTCAGGTACATAGAGCCAAGGTTGAGTCATGTAGAGTCAGGTAGAGTCAGGTAGGGCCAAGGTAGAGTCAGGTAAAGTCAGATAGAGTCAGGTAGAGCCAAGGTAGAGTCAGGTAGAGCCAAGGTAGAGTCAGGTAAAGTGAAGGTAGAGTAAGGTAGAACCAAGGTAGAGTCAGGTAGAGACAAGGTAGAGTCAAGGTAGAGTCAGGTACAGCCAAGGTAAAGTCAGGTAGAGTGAAGGTAGAGTCAGGTAGAGTCTGGTAGAGTGAAGGTAGAGTCAGGTAGAGTCAGGTAGAGTCAGGCAGAGAAAAGGTAGAGTCAGGTACCGTAGAGAGGCGAAGGTAGAGTCAGGTAGAGTCTGGTAGAGCCAAGGTAGAGTCAGGTAGAGCGAAGGTAGAGTCAGGTAGAGCCAGGTAGAACCAAGGTAGAGACAGGTAGAGCCAAGGTAGAGGCAGGTAGAGTCAGGTAGAGTGAGGTAGAACCAAGGTAGAGTCAGGTAGAACCAAGTAGAGTCAGGTAGAGTCTGGTAGTGTGAAGGTAGAGTCAGGTAGAACCAAGGTAGAGTCAAGGCAGAGTCAGGTAGAGTCAGGTAGATAGAGCCAAGGTAGAGTCAGGTAGAGTCAGGTAGAGCCAGGTAGAGCCAAGGTAGAGTCAGGTAGAGTGAAGGTAGAGTCAGGTAGAGTCAGGTAGAGTGAAGGTAGAGTCAGGTAGAGTCAGGTAGAGCCAAGGTAGAGTCAGGTAGAGTGAAGGTAGAGTCAGGTAGAGTGAAGGTAGAGTCAGGTAGAGTCAGGTAGAGTGAAGGGTAGAGTCAGGTAGAGTCAGGTAGAGCCACGGTAGAGTCAGGTAGAGCCAGGTAGAGCCAAGGTAGAGTCAGGTAAAGTGAAGGTAGAGTAAGGTAGAGTCAGGTAGAGTCAGGTAGAGCCAAGGTAGAGTCATGTACCGTAGAGAGGCGAAGGTAGAGTCAAGTAGAGTCAGGTAGAACCAAGGAAGAGTCAGGTAGAACCAAGTAGAGTCAGGTAGAGTCAAGTAGAGTGAAGGTAGAGTCAGGTAGAACCAAGGTAGAGTCAGGTAGAACCAAGTAGAGTCAGGTAGAGTCAAGTAGAGTGAAGGTAGAGTCAGGTAGAACCAAGGTACAGTCAAGGCAGAGTCAGGTAGAGTCAGGTACATAGAGCCAAGGTTGAGTCATGTAGAGTCAGGTAGAGTCAGGTAGAGCCAAGGTAGAGTCAGGTAAAGTGAGGTAGAGTCAGGTAGAGCCAAGGTAGAGTCAGGTAGAGCCAAGGTAGAGTCAGGTAGAGTGAATGTAGAGTAAGGTAGAACCAAGGTAGAGTCAGGTAGAGACAAGGTAGAGTCAAGGTAGTGTCAGGTAGAGTCAGGTAGAGTCAGGTAGAGCCAAGGTAGAGTCAGGTAGAGCCAAGGTAGAGTCAGGTAGAGCCAGGTAGAGTGCAAGTAGAGTCAGGTAGAGCCAAGGTAGAGTCAGGTAGAGTTAGGTAGAACCAAGGTAGAGTCAGGTAGAGCAAAGGTAGAGTCAGGTGGAGCCAAGGTAGAGTCAGGTAGAGTGAAGGTAGAGTCAGGGTAGAGTCAGGTAGAGACAAGGTAGAGTCAAGGTAGAGTCAGGTAGAGTCAGGTAGAGCCAAGGTAGAGCCAAGGTAGAGTCAGGTAGAGTGAAGGTAGAGTCAGGTAGAACCAAGGTAGAGTCGGGCAGAGCCAAGATAGAGTCAGGTAGAGCCACGGTAGAGTCAGGTAGAGCCAGGTAGAGCCAAGGTAGAGTCAGGCAGACTGAAGGTAGAGTCAGGTAGAGTCAGGTAGAGTGAAGGTAGAGTCAGGTAGAGTCAGGTAGAGCCAAGGTAGAGTCAGGTAGAGTGAAGGTAGAGTCAGGTAGAGTGAAGGTAGAGTCAGGTAGAGTGAAGGTAGAGTCAGGTAGAGTCAGGTAGAGACAGGTAGAGCCAAGGTAGAGACAGGTACCATAGAGAGGCGAAGGCAGAGTCAGGTACCGTAGAGAGGCGAAGGTAGAGTCAAGTAGAGTCAGGTAGAACCAAGGTAGAGACAGGTAGAGCCAAGGTAGAGTCAGGTAGAGTCAGGTAGAGTCAGATAGAACCAAGGTAGAGTTAGGTAGAACCAAGTAGAGTCAGGTAGAGTCAGGTAGAGTGAAGGTAGAGTCCGGTAGAACCAAGGTACAGTCAAGGCAGAGTCAGGTAGAGTCAGGTACATAGAGCCAAGGTTGAGTCATGTAGAGTCAGGTAGAGTCAGGTAGGGCCAAGGTAGAGTCAGGTAAAGTCAGGTAGAGTCAGGTAGAGCCAAGGTAGAGTCAGGTAGAGCCAAGGTAGAGTCAGGTAGAGTGAATGTAGAGTAAGGTAGAACCAAGGTAGAGTCAGGTAGAGACAAGGTAGAGTCAAGGTAGTGTCAGGTAGAGTCAGGTAGAGTCAGGTAGAGCCAAGGTAGAGTCAGGTAGAGCGAAGGTAGAGTCAGGTAGAGCCAGGTAGAGTGCAGGTAGAGTCAGGTAGAGCCAAGGTAGAGTCAGGTAGAGTTAGGTAGAACCAAGGTAGAGTCAGGTAGAGCGAAGGTAGAGTCAGGTGGAGCCAAGGTAGAGTCAGGTAGAGTGAAGGTAGAGTCAGGGTAGAGTCAGGTAGAGACAAGGTAGAGTCAAGGTAGAGTCAGGTAGAGTCAGGTAGAGCCAAGGTAGAACCAAGGTAGAGTCAGGTAGAGTGAAGGTAGAGTCAGGTAGAACCAAGGTAGAGTCGGGCAGAGCCAAGATAGAGTCAGGTAGAGCCACGGTAGAGTCAGGTACAGCCAGGTAGAGCCAAGGTAGAGTCAGGCAGACTGAAGGTAGAGTCAGGTAGAGTCAGGTAGAGTGAAGGTAGAGTCAGGTAGAGTCAGGTAGAGCCAAGGTAGAGTCAGGTAGAGTGAAGGTAGAGTCAGGTAGAGTGAAGGTAGAGTCAGATAGAGTGAAGGTAGTGTCAGGTAAAGTCAGGTAGAGACAGGTAGAGCCAAGGTAGAGACAGGTACCGTAGAGAGGCGAAGGTAGAGTCAGGTACCGTAGAGAGGCGAAGGTAGAGTCAAGTAGAGTCAGGTAGAACCAAGGTAGAGACAGGTAGAGCCAAGGTAGAGTCAGGTAGAGTCAGGTAGAGTCAGATAGAACCAAGGTAGAGTCAGGTAGAACCAAGTAGAGTCAGGTAGAGTCAGGTAGAGTGAAGGTAGAGTCAGGTAGAACCAAGGCAGAGTCAAGGCAGAGTCAGGTAGAGTCAGGTAGATAAAGCCAAGGTAGAGTCAGGTAGAGTGAAGGTAGAGTCAGGTAGAGTCAGGTAGAGTGAAGGTAGAGTCAGGTAGAGTCAGGTAGAGCCAAGGTAGAGTCAGGTAGAGTGAAGGTAGAGTCAGGTAGAGTGAAGGTAGAGTCAGGTAGAGTGAAGGTAGAGTCAGGTAGAGTCAGGTAGAGTCAGGTAGAGCCAAGGTAGAGTCAGGTACCGTAGAGAGGCGAAGGTAGAGTCAAGTAGAGTCAGGTAGAACCAAGGTAGAGTCAGGTAGAACCAAGTAGAGTCAGGTAGAGTCAGGTAGAGTGAAGGTAGAGTCCGGTAGAACCAAGGTACAGTCAAGGCAGAGTCAGGTAGAGTCAGGTACATAGAGCCAAGGTTGAGTCATATAGAGTAAGGTAGAGTCAGGTAGGGCCAAGGTAGAGTCAGGTAAAGTCAGGTAGAGTCAGGTAGAGCCAAGGTAGAGTCAGGTAGAGCCAAGGTAGAGTCAGGTAGAGTGAAGGTAGAGTAAGGTAGAACCAAGGTAGAGTCAGGTAGAGACAAGGTAGAGTAAAGGTAGTGTCAGGTAGAGTCAGGTAGAGTCAGGTAGAGCCAAGGTACAGTCAAGGCAGAGTCAGGTAGAGTCAGGTACATAGAGCCAAGGTTGAGTCATGTAGAGTCAGGTAGAGTCAGGTAGAGCCAAGGTAGAGTCAGGTAAAGTGAGGTAGAGTCAGGTAGAGCCAAGGTAGAGTCAGGTAGAGCCAAGGTAGAGTCAGGTAGAGTGAATGTAGAGTAAGGTAGAACCAAGGTAGAGTCAGGTAGAGACAAGGTAGAGTCAAGGTAGTGTCAGGTAGAGTCAGGTAGAGTCAGGTAGAGCCAAGGTAGAGTCAGGTAGAGCGAAGGTAGAGTCAGGTAGAGCCAGGTAGAGTGCAAGTAGAGTCAGGTAGAGCCAAGGTAGAGTCAGGTAGAGTTAGGTAGAACCAAGGTAGAGTCAGGTAGAGCGAAGGTAGAGTCAGGTGGAGCCAAGGTAGAGTCAGGTAGAGTGAAGGTAGAGTCAGGGTAGAGTCAGGTAGAGACAAGGTAGAGTCAAGGTAGAGTCAGGTAGAGTCAGGTAGAGCCAAGGTAGAGCCAAGGTAGAGTCAGGTAGAGTGAAGGTAGAGTCAGGTAGAACCAAGGTAGAGTCGGGCAGAGCTAAGATAGAGTCAGGTAGAGCCACGGTAGAGTCAGGTAGAGCCAGGTAGAGCCAAGGTAGAGTCAGGCAGACTGAAGGTAGAGTCAGGTAGAGTCAGGTAGAGTGAAGGTAGAGTCAGGTAGAGTCAGGTAGAGCCAAGGTAGAGTCAGGTAGAGTGAAGGTAGAGTCAGGTAGAGTGAAGGTAGAGTCAGGTAGAGTGAAGGTAGAGTCAGGTAGAGTCAGGTAGAGACAGGTAGAGCCAAGGTAGAGACAGGTACCGTAGAGAGGCGAAGGTAGGGTCAGGTACCGTAGAGAGGCGAAGGTAGAGTCAAGTAGAGTCAGGTAGAACCAAGGTAGAGACAGGTAGAGCCAAGGTAGAGTCAGGTAGAGTCAGGTAGAGTCAGATAGAACCAAGGTAGAGTCAGATAGAACCAAGTAGAGTCAGGTAGAGTCAGGTAGAGTGAAGGTAGAGTCCGGTAGAACCAAGGTACAGTCAAGGCAGAGTCAGGTACATAGAGCCAAGGTTGAGTCATGTAGAGTCAGGTAGAGTCAGGTAGGGCCAAGGTAGAGTCAGGTAAAGTCAGGTAGAGTCAGGTAGAGCCAAGGTAGAGTCAGGTAGAGCCAAGGTAGAGTCAGGTTGAGTGAATGTAGAGTAAGGTAGAACCAAGGTAGAGTCAGGTAGAGACATGGTAGAGTCAAGGTAGTGTCAGGTAGAGTCAGGTAGAGTCAGGTAGAGCCAAGGTAGAGTCAGGTAGAGCGAAGGTAGAGTCAGGTAGAGCCAGGTAGAGTGCAGGTAGAGTCAGGTAGAGCCAAGGTAGAGTCAGGTAGAGTTAGGTAGAACCAAGGTAGAGTCAGGTAGAGCGAAGGTAGAGTCAGGTGGAGCCAAGGTAGAGTCAGGTAGAATGAAGGTAGAGTCAGGGTAGAGTCAGGTAGAGACAAGGTAGAGTCAAGGTAGAGTCAGGTAGAGTCAGGTAGAGCCAAGGTAGAACCAAGGTAGAGTCAGGTAGAGTGAAGGTAGAGTCAGGTAGAACCAAGGTAGAGTCGGGCAGAGCCAAGATAGAGTCAGGTAGAGCCACGGTAGAGTCAGGTACAGCCAGGTAGAGCCAAGGTAGAGTCAGGCAGACTGAAGGTAGAGTCAGGTAGAGTCAGGTAGAGTGAAGGTAGAGTCAGGTAGAGTCAGGTAGAGCCAAGGTAGAGTCAGGTAGAGTGAAGGTAGAGTCAGGTAGAGTGAAGGTAGAGTCAGGTAGAGTGAAGGTAGAGTCAGGTAGAGTCAGGTAGAGACAGGTAGAGCCAAGGTAGAGACAGGTACCGTAGAGAGGCGAAGGTAGAGTCAGGTACCGTAGAGAGGCGAAGGTAGAGTCAAGTAGAGTCAGGTAGAACCAAGGTAGAGACAGGTAGAGCCAAGGTAGAGTCAGGTAGAGTCAGGTAGAGTCAGATAGAACCAAGGTAGAGTCAGGTAGAACCAAGTAGAGTCAGGTAGAGTCAGGTAGAGTGAAGGTAGAGTCAGGTAGAACCAAGGTAGAGTCAAGGCAGAGTCAGGTAGAGTCAGGTAGATAAAGCCAAGGTAGAGTCAGGTCGAGTGAAGGTAGAGTCAGGTAGAGTCAGGTAGAGTGAAGGTAGAGTCAGGTAGAGTCAGGTAGAGCCAAGGTAGAGTCAGGTAGAGTGAAGGTAGAGTCAGGTAGAGTGAAGGTAGAGTCAGGTAGAGCCAGGTAGAGTCAGGTAGAGTCAGGTAGAGCCACGGTAGAGTCAGGTAGAGCCAGGTAGAGCCAAGGTAGAGTCAGGTAGAGTGAAGGTAGAGTCAGGTAGAGTCAGGTAGAGTCAGGTAGAGCCAAGGTAGAGTCAGGTACCGTAGAGAGGCGAAGGTAGAGTCAAGTAGAGTCAGGTAGAACCAAGGTAGAGTCAGGTAGAACCAAGTAGAGTCAGGTAGAGTCAGGTAGAGTGAAGGTAGAGTCCGGTAGAACCAAGGTACAGTCAAGGCAGAGTCAGGTAGAGTCAGGTACATAGAGCCAAGGTTGAGTCATATAGAGTCAGGTAGAGTCAGGTAGGGCCAAGGTAGAGTCAGGTAAAGTCAAGTAGAGTCAGGTAGAGCCAAGGTAGAGTCAGGTAGAGCCAAGGTAGAGTCAGGTAGAGTGAAGGTAGAGTAAGGTAGAACCAAGGTAGAGTCAGGTAGAGACAAGGTAGAGTCAAGGTAGAGTCAGGTACAGCCAAGGTAGAGTCAGGTAGAGTGAAGGTAGAGTTAGGTAGAGTCAGGTAGAGTGAAGGTAGAGTCAGGTAGAGTGCAGGTAGAGTCAGGTAGAGCCAAGGTAGAGTCAGGTAGAGTTAGGTAGAACCAAGGTAGAGTCAGGTAGAGCGAAGGTAGAGTCAGGCGGAGCCAAGGTAGAGTCAGGTAGAGTGAAGGTAGAGTCAGGGTAGAGTCAGGTAGAGACAAGGTAGAGTCAAGGTAGAGTCAGGTAGAGTCAGGTAGAGCCAAGGTAGAGCCAAGGTAGAGTCAGGTAGAGTGAAGGTAGAGTCAGGTAGAACCAAGGTAGAGTCGGGCCGAGCCAAGATAGAGTCAGGTAGAGCCACGGTAGAGTCAGGTAGAGCCAGGTAGAGCCAAGGTAGAGTCAGGTAGACTGAAGGTAGAGTCAGGTAGAGTCAGGTAGAGTGAAGGTAGAGTCAGGTAGAGTCAGGTAGAGCCAAGGTAGAGTCAGGTAGAGTGAAGGTAGAGTCAGGTAGAGTGAAGGTAGAGTCAGGTAGAGTGAAGGTAGAGTCAGGTAGAGTCAGGTAGAGTGAAGGTAGAGTCAGGTAGAGTCAGGTAGAGCCACGGTAGAGTCAGGTAGAGCCAGGTAGAGCCAAGGTAGAGTCAGGTAGAGTGAAGGTAGAGTCAGGTAGAGTCAGGTAGAGTCAGGTAGAGCCAAGGTAGAGTCAGGTACCGTAGAGAGGCGAAGGCAGAGTCAGGTACCGTAGAGAGGCGAAGGTAGAGTCAGGTAGAGTGCATGAAGGTAGAGTCAGGTAGAACCAAGGTAGAGTCGGGCAGAGCCAAGGTAGAGTCGGGTAGAGCCACGGTAGAGTCACGTAGAGCCAGGTAGAGCCAAGGTAGAGTCAGGTAGAGTGAAGGTAGAGTTAGGTAGAGTCAGGTAGAGTGAAGGTAGAGTCAGGTAGAGTCAGGTAGAGTGAAGGTAGAGTCAGGTAGAGTCAAGTAGAGTCAGGTAGAACCAAGGTAGAGACAGGTAGAGCCAAGGTAGAGTCAGGTAGAGCCAGGTAGAGTCAGGTAGAGTCAGGTAGAGTGAAGGTAAAGTCAGGTAGAACCAAGGTAGAGTCAAGGCAGAGTCAGGTAGAGTCAGGTAGATAGAGCCAAGGTAGAGTCAGGTAGAGTCAGGTAGAGCCAGGTAGAGCCAAGGTAGAGTCAGGTAGAGTGAAGGTAGAGTCAGGTAGAGTCAGGTAGAGTGAAGTAGAGTCAGGTAGAGTCAGGTAGAGCCAAGGTAGAGTCAGGTAGAGTGAAGGTAGAGTGAAGGTAGAGTCAGGTAGAGTCAGGTAGAGTGAAGGTAGAGTCAGGTAGAGTCAGGTAGAGCCACGGTAGAGTCAGGTAGAGCCAGGTAGAGCCAAGGTAGAGTCAGGTAGAGTGAAGGTAGAGTCAGGAAGAGTCAGGTAGAGTGCAGGTAGAGTCAGGTAGAACCAAGGTATAGTCAAGGCAGAGTGAGGTAGAGTCAGGTACATAGAGCCAAGGTTGAGTCATGTAGAGTCAGGTAGAGTCAGGTAGGGCCAAGGTAGAGTCAAGTAAAGTCAGGTAGAACCACGGCAGAGTCAGGTATAGCCAGGTAGAGCCAAGATAGAGTCAGGTAGAGTGAAGGTAGAGTCAGGTAGAGTCAGGTAGAGTCAGGTAGAGCCAAGGTAGAGTCAGGTACCGTAGAGAGGCGAAGGTAGAGTCAAGTAGAGTCAGGTAGAACCAAGGTAGAGTCAGGTAGAATCAAGTAGAGTCAGGTAGAGTCAGGTAGAGTGAAGGTAGAGTCAGGTAGAACCAAGGTACAGTCAAGGCAGAGTGAGGTAGAGTCAGGTACATAGAGCCAAGGTTGAGTCATGTAGAGTCAGGTAGAGTCAGGTATGGCCAAGGTAGAGTCAGGTAAAGTCAGGTAGAGTCAGGTAGAGCCAAGGTAGAGTCAGGTAGAGCCAAGGTAGAGTGAGGTAGAGTGAAGGTAGAGTAAGGTAGAACCAAGGTAGAGTCAGGTAGAGACAAGGTAGAGTCAAGGTAGAGTCAGGTAGAGTCAGGTAGAGTCAGGTAGAGCCAAGGTAGAGTCAGGTAGAGCGAAGGTAGAGTCAGGTAGAGCCAGGTAGAGTGCAGGTAGAGTCAGGTAGAGCCAAGGTAGAGTCAGGTAGAGTTAGGTAGAACCAAGGTAGAGTCAGGTAGAGCAAAGGTAGAGTCAGGTGGAGCCAAGGTAGAGTCAGGTAGAGTGAAGGTAGAGTCAGGGTAGAGTCAGGTAGAGACAAGGTAGAGTCAAGGTAGAGTCAGGTAGAGTTAGGTAGAGTCAGGTAGAGACAAGGTAGAGTCAGGTAGAGCGAAGGAAGAGTCAGGTAGAGCCAGGTAGAGTGCACATAGAGTGAAGGTAGAGTCAGGGTAGAGTCAGGTAGAGACAAGGTAGAGTCAAGGTAGAGTCAGCTAGAGTCAGGTAGAGCCAAGGTAGAGCCAAGGTAGAGTCAGGTAGAGTGAAGGTAGAGTCAGGGTAGAGTCAGGTAGAGACAAGGTAGAGTCAAGGTAGAGTCAGGTAGAGTCAGGTAGAGTCAGGTAGAGCCAAGGTAGAGTCAGGTAGAGTGAAGGTAGAGTCAGGTAGAGCTAGGTAGAGTGCAGGTAGAGTCAGGTAGAGCCAAGGTAGAGTCAGGTAGAGTTAGGTAGAACCAAGGTAGAGTCAGGTAGAGCGAAGGTAGAGTCAGGTAGAGCCAAGGTAGAGTCAGGTAGATTGAAGGTAGAGTCAGGGTAGAGTCAGGTAGAGAAAAGGTAGAGTCAAGGTAGAGTCATGTAGAGCCATGCAAGGTAGAGTCAGGTAGAATGAAGGTAGAGTCAGGTAGAGCCAAGGTAGAGTCAGGTAGAGTCAGGTAGAACCAATGTAGAGTTAGGTAGAGCGAAGGTAGTGTCAGGTAGAGCCAAGGTAGAGTCAGGTAGAGTGAAGGTAGAGTCAGGTAAAGTCAGGTAGAGTCAGGTAGAGCCAAGGTAGAGTCAGGTAGAGCCAAGGTAGAGTCAGGTAGAGTGAAGGTAGAGTCAGGTAAAGTCAGGTAGAGTCAGGTAGAGCCACGGTAGAGTCAGGTAGAGCCAGGTAGAGCCAAGGTAGAGTCAGGTAGAGTGAAGGTAGAGTCAGGTAGAGTCAGGTAGAGTGAAGGTAGAGTCAGGTAGAGTCAGGTAGAGTGAAGGTAGAGTCAGGTAGAGTCAGGTAGAGTCAGGTAGAGCCAAGGTAGAGTCAGGTACTGTAGAGAGGCGAAGGTAGAGTCAGGTAGAGTCAGGTAGAGACAAGGTAGAGTCAGGTAGAGCGAAGGTAGAGTCAGGTAGAGCCAGGTAGAGTGCAGGTACAGTCAGGTAGAGCCAAGGTAGAGTCAGGTAGAGTTTGGTAGAACCAAGGTAGAGTCAGGTAGAGCGAAGGTAGAGTCAGGTAGAGCCAAGGTAGAGTCAGGTAGAGTCAGGTAGAGTGAAGGTAGAGTCAGGTAGAGTCAGGTAGAGTGAAGGTAGAGTCAGGTAGAGTCAGGTAGAGTCAGGTAGAGCCAAGGTAGAGTCAGGTACTGTAGAGAGGCGAAGGTAGAGTCAGGTAGAGTCAGGTAGAGACAAGGTAGAGTCAGGTAGAGCGAAGGTAGAGTCAGGTAGAGCCAGGTAGAGTGCAGGTACAGTCAGGTAGAGCCAAGGTAGAGTCAGGTAGAGTTTGGTAGAACCAAGGTAGAGTCAGGTAGAGCGAAGGTAGAGTCAGGTAGAGCCAAGGTAGAGTCAGGTAGAGTCAGGTAGAGTGAAGGTAGAGTCAGGTAGAGTCAGGTAGAGTGAAGGTAGAGTCAGGTAGAGTCAGGTAGAGTCAGGTAGAGCCAAGGTAGAGTCAGGTACCGCAGAGAGGCAAAGGTAGAGTCAGGTAGAGTCAGGTAGAGCCAAGGTAGAGTAAGGTAGAGCGAAGGTAGAGTCAGGTAGAGCCAGGTAGAGTGCAGGTACAGTCAGGTAGAGCCAAGGTAGAGTCAGGTAGAGTGAAGGTAGAGTCAGGTAGAGTAAGGTAGAGTGAAGGTAGAGTCAGGTAGAGTCAGGTAGAGTCAGGTAGAGCCAAGGTAGAGTCAGGTACCGTAGAGAGGCGAAGGTAGAGTCAGGTAGAGTCAGGTAGAGTGAAGGTAGAGTAAGGTAGAACCAAGGTAGAGTCAGGTAGAGACAAGGTAGAGTCAAGGTAGAGTCAGGTAGAGTCAGGTGAAGTCAGGTAGAGCCAAGGTAGAGTCAGGTAGAGCGAAGGTAGAGTCAGGTAGAGCCAGGTAGAGTGCAGGTAGAGTCAGGTAGAGCCAAGGTAGAGTCAGGTAGAGTTAGGTAGAACCAAGGTAGAGTCAGGTAGAGCGAAGGTAGAGTCAGGTGGAGCCAAGGTAGAGCCAAGGTAGAGTCAGGTAGAGTGAAGGTAGAGTCAGGTAGAACCAAGGTACAGTCAAGGCAGAGTCAGGTAGAGTCAGGTAGATAGAGCCAAGGTAGAGTCAGGTAGAGTCAGGTAGAGTCAGGTAGAGCCAAGGTAGAGTCAGGTAAAGTCAGGTAGAGTCAGGTAGAGCCAAGGTAGAGTCAGGTAGAGTCAAGGTAGAGACAGGTAGAGTGAAGGTAGAGTAAGGTAGAACCAAGGTAGAGTCAGGTAGAGACAAGGTAGAGTCAAGGTAGAGTCAGGTAGAGTCAGGTAGAGTCAGGTAGAGCCAAGGTAGAGTCAGGTAGAGTGAAGGTAGAGTCAGGTAGAGTGAAGGTAGAGTCAGGTAGAGTGAAGGTAGAGTCGTGTAGAGTCAGGTAGAGTGAAGGTAGAGTCAGGTAGAGTCAGGTAGAGCCACGGCAGAGTCAGGTAGAGCCAGGTAGAGCCAAGGTAGAGTCAGGTAGAGTGAAGGTAGAGTCAGGTAGAGTCAGGTAGAGTCAGGTAGAGCCAAGGTAGAGTCAGGTACCGTAGAGAGGCGAAGGCAGAGTCAGGTACCGTAGAGAGGCGAAGGTAGAGTCAGGTAGAGCCAAGGTAGAGTCAGGTAGAGTGCATGAAGGTAGAGTCAGGTAGAACCAAGGTAGAGTCGGGCAGAGCCAAGGTAGAGTCGGGTAGAGCCACGGTAGAGTCACGTAGAGACAGGTAGAGCCAAGGTAGAGTCAGGTAGAGTGAAGGTAGAGTTAGGTAGAGTCAGGTAGAGTGAAGGTAGAGTCAGGTAGAGTCAGGTAGAGTGAAGGTAGAGTCAGGTAGAGTCAGGTAGAGACAGGTAGAGCCAAGGTAGAGACAGGTACCGTAGAGAGGCGAAGGTAGAGTCAAGTAGAGTCAGGTAGAACCAAGGTAGAGACAGGTAGAGCCAAGGTAGAGTCAGGTAGAGCCAGGTAGAGTCAGGTAGAGTCAGGTAGAGTGAAGGTAGAGTCAGGTAGAACCAAGGTAGAGTCAAGGCAGAGTCAGGTAGAGTCAGGTAGATAGAGCCAAGGTAGAGTCAGGTAGAGTCAGGTAGAGCCAAGGTAAAGTCAGGTAGAGTGAAGGTAGAGTCAGGTAGAGTCAGGTAGAGTGAAGGTAGAGTCAGGTAGAGTCATGTAGAGTGAAGGTAGAGTTAGGGAGAGTCAGGTAGAGTCAGGTAGAGCCAAGGTAGAGTCAGGTACCGTAGAGAGGCGAAGGTAGAGTCAGGTAGAGTCAGGTAGAGCCAAGGTAGAGTGAGGTAGAGCGAAGGTAGAGTCAGGTAGAGCCAGGTAGAGTGCAGGTAGAGTCAGGTAGAGCCAAGGTAGAGTCAGGTAGAGTTAGGTAGAACCAAGGTAGAGTCAGGTAGAGCGAAGGTAGAGTCAGGTAGAGCCAAGGTAGAGTCAGGTAGAGTGAAGGTAGAGTCAGGGTAGAGTCAGGTAGAGACAAGGTAGAGTCAAGGTAGAGTCAGGTAGAGTCAGGTAGAGCTAAGGTAGAGCCAAGGTAGAGTCAGGTAGAGTGAAGGTAGATTCAGGTGGAACCAAGGTAGAGTCGGGCAGAGCCAAGGTAGAGTCAGGTAGAAACACGGTAGAGTCAGGTACTATCACCCTGTAGCTCAATACCTGATTCAGATGTGTATGCATGAAATTCTGTATCGTATCTGTAAAGGAGGATGTGTTTCAGATGTGTAAATACAATTTATCTGTATCACAACTGTACAGAAAGTTACGATTCAGACACAACAGTGAATTCAGATGTGTATTTGTGCCAGCCGGCTGGCTATATGCGCTCAGCGCGCACGTGCACATCCACAGTCACGTGACCACAATTTCAAACGAAGACTGCCTTTTACAGCTAGCTAGCGGGTGTGAGCGCTTGAAATTTACAGCTTTCGGTGCAAGGTGAGCCACCGCAAGAACAGATCAACTGAAATAGCTTGTAGGCCTAATGGGTGGGTAAGGTGTGTGTATATAAATGCTGCAGTATGGGCTATTCCATTAAATAGTCGTTCACCCCCTGCAGAGGAACCGATTTTTAATTCCCTCCTAGGACAGCAAATTAGCAAATAGTCCCCCTGGGACACAATTAAAAAGGTTCCTCTACCCCATTAATTTGGCATCTATACCCCCCAGGACACAATCATTTTAACCGGTAATTACCCCTAGGACGCAATTACTTGGCAACACCCCCCACGGGACATAATTAACAGTCCTCTGCAGGGGGTGTACGACTATTTAATGAAATAGCCCTATGTGTGAGCTGACGGTACTAATTACTGCCGCTAACTTCCAGTGCCGTATATTCCAACTGATCCCAAACAATAATTAGGGATCTCTAATCTCAAAATTATGGCATGAGATGCCCCCTCCAAATCACCTGACGTATTGCATCGTATGACGTTTATTTGCCTTGGACAATGGGCTCCCATCCGGTGATACACTTAAAAAGGAAAGATGATCCGAGAGTAATGCAGCAGTGCTTGGAAGCAACTTGTCACACACATAGATCACAGGAATAATGATCCATCTGTGAGTGATTCAGTTAATGACCATGAATCTATGAGCGATTCAAGCATATCATTAGCGACAGGAGCGCATGAGCTGTTAGCGATGCAGTGAATCAGTGAGCGATTTGAGCATATCGGTGACTGAGAGTCAACAAGCGAAGTGTGTGCAAGTCATCTTCTGTCTGTATTGTCATGTTGTCAGTCCAATTTTATGGTGTCAAAATTTATATGTGCTTATCTAGGAGCCCATAACGGGAAGGAGCGTCCAGCTAGCATAACCATCATGCTCCGAGTACAGCACATCACACTCCTTATACGGATGCATTTGCGGTCTGTGTACGCGTACGGCTGCGCTTAATGTCTCGTACTAGGTGGGCAGGTGTTGTGCAGGCTGCGCTTAATGTCTCGTACTAGGTGGGCAGGTGTTGTGCAAGCTAGTGTTACAGTTACACGTCTGCGAGCCCTCAAAGTAGGTGCGAGTTGTAGCCAACCCGTATAAGGCATTTTTGTGCTACAGCTAATAGAGCGGCTGCGTTTGACGTCACCGGCCGTAAAACAACCGAAACGCCCTCTGTTATACTCCGTTTATCTCATAAGACTGCATGGCAAGATGCAGCAATTTCCTTAGAAACACAAGCTGCTCGGAACTTACGAAGTACTACTGTGTCAACTGTCGCTGTAGCACAGTTACCATGCCGATTAGATCGAGCAGCTATGCGACCTCAAGTACAAGTGAGTTGGTAGTTTCCGTCCAGCTGCCATTGAACTCCATGTTCTTTTGCCATGCGGAAGTACTCAGTCACGTGGTTTTGTTACGTCAATGCAGCCGCTCTATCGGAACCCGGTACCCTAACGTAACAAGTACGGTAGTTTGACGCTCCTTCGCGCCGCTTCGGCGCTCATAAGCTCCTGGTTCTAGGTGTGACATAAAGTGTGTGCATTGGTTTATTCCTACGCAGATCTGTGAAGGATGGTGGAAACCAACCCAGGACCTGTCGGTGAGTTTCTGGTTTACAATGTACATGTGCATGTGGGTGGTTCAAGTAAAGACTGTACCTTAATGATATTCATATTCCAGTCAATTAAGGTCGGTGTGGCTTTCTGCTTTGTGCACTTAGCTATCATTATTATATATCATTATATATATAGGTATATGCAAGTTAACTACGTAGCTGCACATTCACAGGTGAGGACAGCCATTTGTGTCTCTGAGGCTATAAAAATTTATTTCAAAAACAAAGTTCAGTTTTTACTTGAACCACCCACATATGTACATATGTAGTTGCCATGTGTAGCAGGGCAAATAATCTTGATGACAGTAGTCTGATGCTAACGTTTCTATACTTTCTATATACATGTACACGTACGCATTATGCAGTACTTTCGCTCTCGTCACTCACTTCTGCCACTGCCCCCTCCTTCATCTGCATGAGCAGTCCAGTGGTAAGAAATTTGGACACGTGCACTGTAGCGTGGTGTTTGCTCATGTGTGGCAGGTAGTTAATATGCTGGTGGTGTTAGAGACTCACGTGTAGTGCTGCGAAGACTCGCGATTGTATACACACGTGAGTAATTATTGCAGGTGAAGTATGCATGACAATGTAGTACAGTGAAACCTGCTTTAGCGGTCACCTCCGCTTTGCGGTCAGCTTGGAATGTCCCGAAATTTGAGCTCACAGTCACCATACTGTTGTTCTATTGAGGTAATGCAGTCATGTTGCTCCACCCCAAACACACTTGAGCACACTATAATACACTGCCAATAACGGCCAGTGTGTGTGTGTGTGTGCATGCCATGTGTGTGTGTGCGTGCCGTGCATGCATTTGACCTTTGTAATGAGGTCACACTAAAACTTCATAGGACTTCTTTAGAGAGGTCACCTATATTCCAGCCACCTCTCTAATGAGGCCAAATATACTTGGCCCTCAGGTGACCGAATTAGACAGGTTTCACTGTATTGGATTCTCCAGAGATACATGTTAGTTATTAGAGACTGAAGACAGAAGTTGAAGAGTCTAGTGGAGGCCGAGAGGAGACGAAGAGTAACAGTGGGGAATAAGTACAAAAGCAAGGAGATCAACAGCAGCAGAACAAACAGGATAGCATGGGGCGCACAAGTTGCATGACAGAGAATCCAGCCTTTCGCCCTTGCCCTTTGGTCAGATGCTCGTACTATCCCGTTCTACTGCTCTTGCCTCTCGGAACGAGGCTGAAACAGTTGTAGAGTAATGATTTTGTCATGATGGATGCTTGTATCTCCTCAGGGCAACTTGCATGCGAAGACTTGAAGGAAGTGATGGGAGCCTTGGATGAGGCCCGTGCTGAGTGGTATAACATTGGAATTGAGCTGGATTTGTCTGTGCAGACACTGGAAACCATCAGATCAAAATTTTTGAATGACGATGATCGCCTGAGAGAGATGTGTATTGACTGGTTGAGACGTATTGACCTCCGTCCCTCATGGGCAGCTCTTACTAAGGTTTTAGAGAGTCCTTTTGTACAGGAGGGACGTCTAGCCCACCTGGCCCAGAAACTGAGGGACAAGTACTGCCACGGAAGAGATGAAATTATAACTGATTTCTACTCCACCCCAGGACCATCACCTGGTGCTCCCACCACCACACAAGGTAGTTAGTTCCCCTATAGTGCATGTACTGTCACATGCTGACAAAGATGGTACTCGATGTTTAGTGAATCATGACATATGTATCTGCAGACATGTCACCCACTTCTCCGTCTCCCTGCAGTGCCACTTGGTGAGTCACCTTTGACATCTGCAATGATCTCAACTACTCGGTACACGGTAACCGCACACTCTCCCATCACCAGTGATTCCCATACCCCACCAGCCGTGCTACCACCCATCTCACGGCTGAGTCTGACCATACCCCCTCACCAGCTGACGCCAGCACAGACTTGTACGTCTCTTTAACTGCAACAGTGACATTGCTCAAAACCACTAAAAAAATTGAGGGCCAAAAATTTCGAGGAAAAGGGTTACATGAATGCCATGCTCACTCTTCCATGCATAGTGGTTTTAGCTACTTCATGCTCTGCAGCATGCTTTTTTATTTGCGACTCAGTTTGGGAAAGAGCTTGGCATCTTGGCTTGTTTCCTGCAACCAACTCTGCATGGCTAGCACTCCAGCACACTTCTCACTTCTGAAACTATGGAAGATGGCACAGTTGTGTACAGAGGCCAGAAAGATACGGTAGCATGGCTAGCTAGGTAGATAAACATTGAATAGAACTTGGCGAATTAAGGTGATGGTCAGATTTTGCACATACATTATACATGTACATGTGTATAATACTATGGTATGCATAACTGAAAGTATTCAGGACGGGGAGGTAGGTGGGTACACCCAAAGGTATAAACAGCTTTGCCATTGCTGTCTCGGCTCTACTGTAGAAAGGCTTTGGCTGGCACTGGGAGGGTCATTTCGGTCAGTTTTGGCGGCATAAATTGACTTAATACAAACCGCCTTACTTTGTAGGGCCTCTATGTCCAGCATTCAGGACCTATTTTTTAGCTACAGCAGGTTGGCATTTCCTGTGAGACTGGATTGGAAGTTTGGTGGGTGTGGTTAGAACCACGTATCTGCTTAGGATGGCTGAATTTACCTGCAGGAGCAGTTTTAAAGCCAGCAACGCGAGGGAACAGATATCAGGGTATCTTTAAGGGTTCTAGAGACTGGAAATGGCCCCTAAAGAGTTGCACTGTGATGTGTAGTCAAAGTACATGTACTCGGTGTTGTCTTACAAGCAGACCATTACCGGATGGTCTGGTCTACTTCCCCAAATTACGTTGGTTATTGTTAAATCAGAGGACATGAAATTATAACTGATACTAGATGGTTCTTTGATTGTACGCGCTCATCAGAGCGCGTACAATCAAAGAACTTGTTTTTTTTGTTGTTTTTTTTTTTTTGGGGGGGGGGGGGGGGGGGGGGGTGGGGTGCCTAGACCCCCCTTCATGTGTGACCATTACTGTAGTGATGCACTGATAATCGGATCGGTTATCAGTATCTCCTGCGGAGTATCGGCATCGGTAGATTCGCCGATAACTGGGCCGATAAATGAGGCGGATTCATGTTTATGTATTAACAGCCTTGTAAGTATTTCAGTTAACTCTTTACCAACCATAAGAAACAGCTTAAGGAAGCAAAATCCTGTATTAAAGTATAACGCCTAGTAATAAATTAAATTCTTATGGCTTATGGGAGCTCATGACGGCTTTTGCAGTCATTGGTTGGTAAAGAGTTAAGTATATTCATGAAGCAACTGGGCATGAGTGTTAAGTGGGAAGCCTTAGCTGTGGGTGTGGGTAGGAATTAAGCCAAATGGTGTACTAATTTTACCACATCCAGTACCATCGGCTAAAGGCCTATGCCTAGTGAGAACACTGGCATTGTGTAACCACGTGCTAGCATCGGCAGCTTATAATATCGGATCGGTTATCGGTATCGGCAGATATCTGTTGGTATAATTATATCGGTTATTGGAATATCGGTAAAAGACCATATCGGTGCATCACTAACCACTGTATTGTACCTATACACCTTTTGGTACCCGTAACAAACCACAAGTTCATGTGGGGAGACAAGGAGTTGATGTGTGTGTTGAATCCATTCAGGTTTGATGAAGCTAGACAGTCTGGCCGACACAATTGAATACTTTGAGGATGAATTTGCCAGCCTTGTTGACAGAGCCTGCCAAGATGTGAGGGAAAGAGAACCAGAACCCACTGTCTTTCTTTTCCAAGTTACAACTCTGCGAGTATCTGATTGCATTCAGCATCGAAGCTTCATTAGGAAGGAATTGACTGACATTCCACCACCAGTATCGTTTGAGAGGATCTGGACTCGTCTCACCATTTACTGGAACTTTTTTAACTATGGACTATTGGAACACATCATCGGCATATTTGGAAGTAAAGATTTGAAACACCAGATGCAGGGCTATGTGAAGAAACTTTCTGAATTCAAAAGAACAACTCGGCTCTGTGATTTTATCGCCAGCTGGCCAGTACTGAAAGAAACTCCCCCTGAGACTGAGCTGCGATTGTTCATTGCCAGTATGAAACATGACTGGGAGAAGTGTACCATAGATGACCTTGACTCTTCAAAGGGAGGTATCACTTGCAGCAAGTTTTTCCTGCCGGACTTTGCTGAACAGCTAAAAGAGATACTGCATAACAGAAGGCGTTAAAGGAATCAATGAGAAATACTGCTGGTGAGTTTACGAATTGATGGACAAAGACTGCTATCCGTGGCCAATCAAGTGACACCTCAGAAAACTAGTAGTTGGCAATAGTCCTCGAATGTTCCACCCAGTAATCAAGCAAGGCACAAGCGAGGAAGAAGCCACAGAAGATGTGTAGGGAATCTCCATGCTGCATCAAAGTATGTATATGAATTCATGTTGAATGAGTGGCTTTATACTGCTTCTATAGGCTCCAGAGAGATGTACCTCTAACTCCATTCATAATGCTGCTGTATTTCATATGTTGATACAAATTCTGAATACCATGCACCTCCTCTCAGTGAGCACTATGATATCTGTGACACAGTGTAATAGTAATACAAAGAGTGTGCACTGTATTATGTATGATGTGCACTTCCATTAATTTGCTTCCATGCATATATAGCTACCAAACAACATGGAGTGCAGTGAGAGGATCGAGGATTTCACCTGAATATTCACTCCTATCAATATAAGCCCTATATTATCTGTACTGACTGTATCATATTAGTATTGAATTTATATACCACATAATATTATTGGAATGTAAACTAGTAGCAAAGGCTATAGCTGCATGCATGCATGGTGAGTGCATGTATGTATCCTTGCAGGACCATGAGCTGAGGTATATATCCTCGGTCCCAGGCTCGATCTCTCCTTGAGGAGAGGACTGAGGCTAGAGCTGAGGGTGCTGTAACTGCACGTGCATGCATGCATGATTACTGGGCTATGAATAAAATGCTATAGTACTGCACTATAATAGAATACTTTGCGTGACTGTGCCATAACGCACTCAATTGGATAATAATTATAGCTATACTCGAACAGCTGGGCAAATACCATCATCTACCTGAGTTTAGGATGGGTGTTGCAAACATACTATAACTTCGCCTCGCCTACCCCGTTCTTTCTGTTCTTCGGTTTGCGTTGACAATAATACATGACCACTCTTCCGCATCTGTCAACACAACCGAAGAACAGGGTAGGCCTGGGAACGAGGCTAACCATAACTTTAACCTCCAGTCAACAGAAACCACAAGAAGAGGAAGTCAACACAACAAACAAACTAAAAGTACAGTCAACTACAGTGGTAAAAATCTCAACACCATTTAAATTATTCGTGAGCGTTGTCTGGTCTGCAGTAGTTCTCTTGAGTCTACTTCTCCAGGAAGCGATACACCCAACTTGGAATTCCAAACACCTGGAGGGAAATAATTAGCAGGTTCTATATCAGGCACCCTGAGGAAGACCTACCCAGGTCGAAACGTTGGTGATTAAAATTACTGCATCTCGGTCACAAACTTTGGCAGATTCTGACTACTCCTACCTACCAGATTCTATATCAGGGTTTATACAGCTGGGGGGAGATACACTGGGATCACCCCAGTTAGAAAATAGCGGTGAAGTTGACAAGGGTGGTCCGCGGTCAAGTATGAAGCTTTTTTCGACCACAGGCAGCAAACAGACCCAATTCAATACCTGGATGACAACTGCAGCCAAAGCCACCAGCACGAACAGGAGGAACAGCCTCCAGGGCCAAGCACCACCTTCCGAGGGAGTGAGGAGCCACCTGAGACGCTGCAGCTTCTTCGTAGAGTATGGGGGGTAGCGCAGCCTGGGACAGAAGTGTCAAGAATTGTTTACATAATGTGTGCCTTAATGTGTGTGGAGGGATATTGGTGGGAGTAATGGTAGCAAGGAAGGAGGGATATTGGTAGGAGTAAGGGTTTCGGAACAAAATGAAATGTCATTATGCACCCCCAATTTCTAGCGACAACACTGATAGATAGCACACATGTACACACAATACCGTATACCTGGAAATTTTCGTGTAGTAAAATTTTCGTGTTTTAAATTTTCGTGTCATAATATTTTCGTGGATCGGGTTACCCACGAAAAATTTTTTACAGCAACTTCTCTGACACGTTGGAGAAAAGTAGTACGAAGGGCTTGCTGCGAGGCTACTGCGTTTATCCGGAACCTTGGGAAGCAGCTGTTGGCCAAGAACTCGTGAATGAAAATCTAGGAACGCCACAGACAGGTATCCGCGTACGCTATGCAGTAAAGAACGAAACGATTATCGGACACTTACCGCCGCGAGAAACGGTGTCGCGTGTTTGCTCGCTTTTCCCAAGGAGACTCAGACCGTCCCTCGGTTGCAGGTAGCTGTCTAACGAGGGCCATCTCGCGAAGTAGCTAACTAGCTAGCATCGCGAAAGGATTGACTTGACTGTTCACTCGTGTAAAAATAATTTCGTGTAAGAACATTTTCGTGGTTTATGGCAACCACGAAAATATTTTTACAACGAAAATTTCCAGATATACGGTACTTTTTCACACACACAGTACACACACACACACGCACGCGCGCGCGCGCACGCACGCACGCACACACACACACACACACACACACACACACACACACACACACACACACACACACACACACACACACACACACACCAGAGTCGCTAGGCCTTGGGCTTCTAATATGCCCTTTGTGGTCTGGTCTAAAAGCACAGTGTGCCCTTTGCCAGCCTCTGCACATTGAATACTTTTTTACTGACCAGCATGAACTCATTTTGTGCCCCTCTAAAACAAATTTCTGGTGAGAACACTGACACATAGCCTCGTTCCCAGTCCCACGCCCAGCTTTCCGTACTGCAAGCGACGGAAAGCTGGGCGTGGGACTGGGTACGAGGCTAACTGACACACATGCACACACACACGCACACACAGACAAACAGTATACACACACATGCACATGGACACACATGTTAACCCTTTAACCACCGAATTCTTCCCACCAAGACAACACATTTTCATGCATTCAGCGCACACCACTTTCGTAGGTACTCCTCTCCCACAGCATTCGCTCCTCAGCGGCCAAACTTGGTGGGGCCCGCACACATGGAGAGACCCCTCTGGCAATACCGTTAATGATATTCATGACCCCCCACAAGGCCAGCAATCGGAGGTCAAAGGTGGATGTCAGCCGGATTTTCGCCCAGCATTTCCCTAAACTTGGGCCAGATCTGACTGATGGCACACCTTACACCACCAATTTGCAGGTTTTCTTGAGGCCCTGGGTGGGGTCTATGAATATCATTAGAATCAAAAATTCTCGGGTCAATGAATCTCATTAAAATCAAAAAAAAACGCCAACGACAGCCCGAAGGGGGGGCTGCTGCCCCCCCTTCGAAACCCCCCCGCTTGTACGTTTAGTGGGGGAGGCGCGCCGAAATCTGACCAAATTTTTGAGTTCGTGCCTTAAAGTCGTCCCTAGGCCCTCTGAAGACTTTTTGGTCTCTTTTTGGACTGGCGAGAAGCCCTACAAGTGCATAGGGTCTAAATGACGCCTATAGACGTCAATGGGGCTTAAAGGGTTAACACTCACTTGTTCAAGGCCTCCAGTCCAGTTCCAGTTGACAGAGTGGACTTGTAGTGGGTGAAGGTATCGAAGGAGAACTTGCCGTGATAGGCACCACACCCACTATTTCCCACACCTCCAAACGGCATATTGTAAACTAGAAGGAAGCAAGGAAGGAGGGACATTGGTGGGAGTAATGGTAGCAAGGAAGGAGGGACGCCTAATTCTTCTCCGTGTATCCAGTGTCAAGCGAAAGACACATATCTTGATATGGGAATGAGATACGAAGCTGAGAATTGCGCCATTGTGATCAGCATGAAAACCGCTTTCAGATGATGTCCTAATAGTGGTTTTTATTCTCGGTCACATTTTTGCCAAAAATCACACTTGACCTAAGGCTATAATCCATGGATTTTCGTGATTTTGGGTCAAAATTCAATTCACAGGAATTGAATTTTGGAATGCTCCATTCATGCTGATCACAATGGTGCGAATCCCAGCTTCATATCTCATTCCTAGCCCAAGATACCGTAGTACATATTTCAAACACTTCACCCACTGCCATGCACAACCCAGATCTGCTGTACTCCAGCCATGGGCCAGCACAAAAACTTTAAAGTGCTGCCTCGAGTTGGACTTCAATCCATGACAATCAGCTTTCAGGGCCAACACTCAACCAACTGAGATTACGAAGGAGAACAGTGGTAAATTTACGCACTGGAGTCTCAGCCACTGCAGCAGAAAGCTTTCCAAACTGTACAGTAGCTACAGTATATGGGAAGATTTCACAAGGCCACAGATCCATCGGCGCAAGTGATAGTCACTACCTAGTAGAGATAATTATGACGGTCATGCACCTTCCCCAGGCCTTCTCCCTCCCTTTTTGCATGCTGTAAGCGATCAAAAACTGGAGGTGTAGAAGGCCTGGGAACAAGGCTACTCACAAAAGGGGTCTCCATGGTAACGATTAATTCACAATCAGCAATAACTTGAGAGGACTCACAGCTGGTATGCATGATGGTGTCATTGTGCGTCACTCCTCCAGCGCTGGTCAGATGATTGATTTTCTGAAATGTCTGCTTGCTCTCAGTGAACACATAGAAAGCCAGTGGTTTCTCCCTGAGGGTATAAAGTGCAAATTGGCATGTTAAAATGTGCCGAAAATGATTTCAAAAATGTGCCAGGTCCCTCCCTCTCACCCTCATCCCCCCCCCCCCCCCCCCCCCCCCCACCCAGGTCCCTCCCTCTCACCCTCATCCCCCCTACCCAGGTCCCCCTCTCACCCTCATCCCCTCTACCCAGGTCCCTCCCTCTCATCCTCATCCCCCCTACCCAGGTTCCTCATCACCCCTACCCAGGTCCCCCCTCTCACCCTCATCCCCTCTCCCCTGGTCCCCCTTCTCATCCTCATCCCCCTACACAGGTCCCTCCCTCTCACCCTCAGTCCCCTCACTACCCAGGTTCCCCCTCTCATCCTCATCCCCTCTACCCAAGTCACCCCCTCGGTCCCTCTCACCCTCATCCCCTCTCCCTGGTCCCCTCATCCTCATCCCCCTACCAGGTCCCCTCTCACCTCTCATCCCCTCTCACTCCCCTCATCCCCTCAGTCCCTCTCCCAGGTCCCCCTCTCATCCTCATCCCCCTACCTAGGTCCCTCCTCTCACCCTCATCTATCTCCCCAGGTCCCTCCCTCTCACCCTCATCCCCCTACCCAGGTCCCCTCTCCCTCTCCCCCCTCATCATCCCCGTCCCCCCTCACCTACCCCCTACCCAGGTCCCTCCCTCGACCCTCATCCACCTTCCCTAGGTCCCTCCTCATTCCCCCTACCCTCATCCCTCACCTCATCCCCCTACCCAGGTCCCCTCATCTCCCTCTACCACGCCTCCCTCTACTCCCTCATCCCCCTACCCAGCACCTCATCACCCTACCCAGGTCCTCTCACCTCATCCCCTCTCCCTGATCCCCCTGATCCTCATCACCCCTACACAGGTCCCTCCCTCTCACCCTCATCCCTCCTACCCCTGGTCCCCCTCTCAGTACCCACCCCCCTACCCAGGTCCTCACACCCCTACCCAGGCCCCCTCTCACCCTCATCCCCTCTCCCCAGGTCCCCCCTCACCTCATCCCCCCTACACAGGTCCCTCCCTCTCACCCTCATCCCCCCTACCCAGGTCCCCCCTCTCACCCTCATCCCCCTACCCAGTCCCTCCCTCTCACCCTCATCCCCCCTACCCAGGTCCCCTCTCACCCTCATCCCCTCTACCCAGGTCTCCCCCTCTCATCCTCATCCCCTTACCCAGTCCCTCATCCCCACCCCCCTACCCAGGTCCCCTCTCACCCTCATCCCCTCTCCCCTGGTCCCCCCTCTCATCCTCATCCCCCCTACCTAGGTCCCTCCCTCTCACCCTCATCTATCTCCCCAGGTCCCTCCCTCTCACCCTCATCCCCCCTACCCAGGTCCCTCCCTCTCACCCTCCCCCCCCCCCCCCCCCCCCCCCCCCCAGGTCCCTCCCTCTCACCCTCATTCCCCCTACCCAGGTCCCTCCCAATCACCCTCATCCCCCTTACCCAGGTCCCTCCCTCTCACCCTCATCCCCCTTACCCAGGTCCCTCCCAATCACCCTCATCCCCCTTACCCAGGTCCCTCCCTCTCACACTCATCCCCCCTACCCAGGTCCCTCCCTCTCATCCTCATCCCCCCTACCCAGGTCCCTCCCTCTCACCCTCATTCCCCCTACCCAGGTCCCCCTCTCACCCTCATCCCCCTTACCCAGGTCCCTCCCTCTCATCCTCATCCCCTGGTCCCTCCTCTCATCCTCATCCCCCCTACCCAGGTCCCCCTCTCACCCTCATTCCCCTCTCCCCTGGTCCCCCCTCTCATCCTCATCCCCCTACCCAGGTCCCCTCCCTCTCACCCTCATCCATCTTCCCAGGTCCCTCCCTCTCACCCTCATCTCCCCTACCCAGGTCCCCCCTCTCACCCTCATCCCCCCCCCCCCCCCCCCCCCCCCCCCCCCCCCCCTCCCCCCTCATCCCCCTCCCCCCCCCCCCCCCCCTCTCACCCTCATCCCCCCCCCCCCCCCCCCCAGGTCCCTCACACTCACACTCATCCCCCCTACCCAGGTCCCTCCCTCTCACACTCATCCCCTCTACCCAGGTCCCTCCCTCTCACCCTCATCCTCCCTACCCAGGTCCCCCCCTCTCACCCTCATCCTCCCTACCCAGGTCCACCCTCATCCCCTCTCCCCAGGTCCCTCCTCCCTCTCACCCTCGTCCCATTGACAACACTATCCGTGTACCTCTCATTCACAAACTCGATGGCCTCGTCTATGTTCTCCACGGTAACAAACGGTAGTATAGGACCAAAGATCTCCTCCTGCATGATCTTGTCATTGGGAGAGACATCGGTGAGGAGTGTCGGGGCAATGTAGCGACTCTCTTCGTCCGTCTGTCCACCGAATGCCACTTTCCCTCTAGTGGACTTCATAAGGGACACCACACGTCTTCATGCAGGAGAGAAGAGGAGAAGACAGTTTCATTCAGGATGCACAATATTCAGATGAAGTGATCAAGAGGCCCTTACTGGTAGTGCCTGGCATTGATCATTCTCCCATAGTCTTTGGAACTCTTGGGGTCCTACAGAAGGTATGTTAGCTGCATATGATTGTTACAGTTTGAGAAGGCTGGTCATGAGAGTAGAGAGAGGAGATGAAGGAGGGGAGAGAAGGGAAGGAGAGAGAGGGGGAGAGGGAAGGATGGGAGATGAGGGGGGGGAGAGGAAGGATGAGGGAGAAACAGGAGGGGAGGAGGAGGGCAGAGAAGAAGGAGAGAGAGGAGGGGAGTCCTACAGAAGGCAGAATTGTGCATGGACCAACAGCAGAAATTAGAGTAATTGAGTGATCAGATACGTAATATGGACAATACTAGATACCTACCATCCCAAAAAAGTCAATGCTGGCAGTTCTGCAGGCATCGAGCAGTCTGTCTTTCTTTGCAGCAGAGCAGAGGACATAGTCGGGAGCAATGCACGTCTGACCGGAATTGAGACACTTTCCCCACATGATTCGTCGCCCGGCAACCTCAAGGTTGGCATCATCTGCTACAATAGCAGGGCTACACACGTGTGTGTGTGAGGGTGTGAGCGTGGAGGGTGTGTGCGTGCATGTGGGTATGTGAGAAGTGTGTGGAATGGTAAGTTGTGTACATGTGTGTGTGTGTGTGTGTGTGGGGGGGGGGGGGGGGGGGGGGGGGGGGGGGGATGAGCTAGAGCTGTATAGCGCAAGCAGGTACAAGTAGATCAACCTATCCACAAGGTAAGAGTACGTATGTAGTTCACAGTACTGTACCTCTTTCCTCCTAGTTCGAGTGTGACCGGAGTGAGATGCTCCGCTGCACGCCTCATGACGATCTTCCCAATGTTGCTGGAGCCCGTGTAGAAAATGTAGTCAAACTTCTCGTGCACGAGGGCTTCAGCCACCTCCACACCTCCTGTCACCACCGCATAGCACTCCTAATGCAATGAAATATGCAGTATCCACTATACGGCTTTACAGCAAGCATATCTCACATAATTACCTTAAGGTCACTATTGTTTGCAGGTGCAAATGTAGCAAAGTGGAAAAAACCTTGAACCCGCAAATGATATGATTGGCACATATATGTGTA
>OZ007506.1:18099238-18266295 GCA_963931865.1 Axinella damicornis
CGAGAAGACTGTATAATATTATCATGTGACCAGTCTATCAGCTACTTGACAGCAACGGCGTTCTCTCTGCTGCTGTCCTTGTAGTTTGCTCCAGTAGGGTGGTGCCCAGAGCTTCAATAGCCTTGGGAATCAGTTTGAATAGCTAGGCTTTACGGTCTTGGAACGAGGTTGTTGCTGTAACGGTTGAGCTTGTTAGTGAAGTCCATGCAAGGTGAGTGAGGATACAGAATGAGTAGAAAGAGAGGCAGGGAATTCATGAAACCCGTTGTCATGTTAGCTAGTTATGTTACTGGTTCTAAGGGTCACTTTGGCACTTTCTCATGATCATTACTCTTTTAGAAGAAGACGGTGAGGGAGTTGGCAGAAACTGGGGGGATTGCCTCCTTGTAAATAGAGAGTGAGTGGTGTGTGAGAGGAAGGGAAGAACTAGTGGTATAGGTACTAAGCAGCGACGAAAAGCTGGGTGTGGGACTGGGTACGAGGCTATAAAGGAGGGGAGTGGGTGATTTGTGATCATAGTGATAATGCTATGCCAAACTTCTCTGATTACTATCCCAGGTGAAATCAACACTATCAGAGCCAACTACGTGCTGATCCCCTGTGTTCACACTCACCTGTACCTCCATTGGTGACGGACCAAGACGGGCACCTACATGAACACACTGAGGGTGGCTATAGGAGAGGCAGGAACATTTGACTGAATGCGTCAACTGCGCACCAGAGTTCTAACAGTAGTAGGTAAGAAAGGAGACTTCATGTGTATATGCTTGTTATGAGGAAGGACTCAGGAAGCTTCACGCAGTCATGCATGGTGACCATCTCCTAGCATAGCGGTGTAGCATGGAATGTAATCAGGGCATTAATTAAAGCCACATTGAGGCATATGCGGTGGCCCTGGAGGTCGCGTCTAATGGCCTATGGCCTAATGACGTAATACCCAATGCGCAATACCTAATACACGATAGACTTCATAGCTGATACCCAATACGCAATAGTCCTAACACCTATGACCTAACATGCAATACCCAATACGCGACAGACTTAATACCTGATACCCGATACACAATATGCCTAATACCTATGACCTAACGCCGACGCAATACCTAATACCCAACACGGAATAGCCCTAATGTCGCAATGCCCTGGCTCACTAAGTTTCGCACGATCTCACCAGGATATGATGTCATCGCAAGAATGAACCCTGACCTTGCGATGGACGCCAACTTTGATGACCTCCCTCTGTTGTGAGGAACGGCATAGCTACTAATGTCTCACCTAATGTCGCACCTTGGGCTTTAGAAGTAAGAGAACCTGGAGAAGACGCCGGAGCTTCGTTGTAACAACTTCTGGCACCAGAACTTCCTCCAAGTTTACAGGGGAGGGGGGGGGGGGGGGGGGGGGGGGGGGAGTCTCAGCTCAATGAGTTACAAATGTGGAATGAACACGCATGCAATTCAAATCTTCGGCAGAATTGTTTCAACATAGCAAAGGTATCGGCCAGAGATTTCATTTGCTGAAAATGTTGTCCCAGAGAGCAAATTAATTTCAATTATTCAAATTATTTTCAAAGGGACTGAGCTGAAAGGTCTCAGTTGGATGAATTTACCTGGCAGCGTGGAGCCTCTCTGGTGTTGGTAGGGACAAGTTCGAGAGAGCAGTCTTTGACAGCATGACGCTGAGATCTTGCCAGGGTGGTACTGTTGATCATCTGGGTCACAGGAGGAGAGCCAGAGGCTCTCCACGAGTTAATATATCTATCTGTGCAGTTAAGGATATCTCCTGACGGACACTGGAGAATTTATCTTGCAATCAGTCTCCTAGCTACATGATTCATTCATACGTAGATAGCCTGGTGCCAGAAGTTGTTACTATGAAGTTCCGGCGTCTTCTCCTGGTTCTCTTAGTACAAGCCCACTTCTAAAGCCCAAGGTGAAGCTTCCATAGTAGCTACGCCGTTCCTCACAACAGAGGGAGGTCAGGGTTCATTCTTGCGATGACATCATATCCTGGTGAGATCGTGCGAAACTTAGTGAGCCAGGGCATTGCGACATTAGGGCTATTCCGTGTTGGGTATTAGGTATTGCGTTTTGGGGCGTTAGGTCGTAGGTATTAGGCATATTGTGTATCGGGTATCAGGTATTAAGTCTGTCGCGTATTGGGTATACTGCACGTTAGGTCATTGTACTCAATGGTCAAAATGTTACCAGACCACCTTAGTGGCTGTAGGGATGCCAACAATCTTCCGATGAACAATAACAAGTGCAGATATAACAATAGAGTCAATAGATAAGTAACAGTGAGCTAATAGCAGACTAGATACTGAGTCTACCTTACAGCATGGCAAGATGCATGTCACATGACTAAGTTCCACAGTCAGGGTTCAGAGTCCAGAGTTCATAACCTTACACCTCCCCACCAAGCTCCGATGTGTCAACAGAGGAGCTGAAGAGCCATGTTGGATCCTCTGATAACCGAAGGGGTCTGTGGGAAGTACGGGAAGAACGACGTGGTTCAGGGGGGCTGGGTGGCAGGCTAGGTGTGGGGCCAGCAATCGACAGAGGGCTTCTCTTCTCTTACGGATGAATCGCCGGTTCCTGACAAAGATGCGGCCACTCTGTGTTTTGACAAAGTAGCGTCTGTGCGGTCCAATGGCTGTGATTGTTCCATAGATGTCCCACATTTTGGAGGTGGGGTTCTGCACTGCAACATGGTTGCCGGCCTGAAGGTCTGACAGGTGGTGGGCATGTTGACTGTAGGTGGCCTGGGATGTTTCTGATGTGTGTGTAGCAGCTGAATCAGCTTCTTGACTGGATCTCTGCCATTCGGGTGCGAAGGATCGACGGTGAGCAGGAAGAGTATCTTGTACTGGGTGGCCGAACAGCTTTTGTGAGGGCGAGAGTCCATCTTTTCGACAGAGGGTGTTTCTGTATTGTAGGAGTGCGCGTGAAAGTTGGTTCCAATTGACAGAGCGGCCAGTCCATGCTGCTGAGATAATCTTCTTCATGGACTTTACTGTGGCTTCTGCTTTGCCATTACTCTGGGGGTAATGAGGTGAAGATGTTACATGGGTCACGCCCCAGGTCTGTAGAAAGTCAGTGAAGTGATGAGAGGTGAGTTGCTGGCCTCCATCAGACCACAGCAAGTCAGGGGCGGCCGCGCGGCAAAAATAGTCTCGCAAGGTGGTAGTTAGCTTTGCCGCGGTGGTATCCTTGCCCATTTCAATGATGTCAGGCCAATCAGTCTTGCAGTCAACTAGGATGAGGAACTGCTTGCCGCCATATGATGCGAAATCGGCTGCAATTTGTTGGAATGGCCTATCTGGTATTTGCTTGCTCACTATTGGCTCCTTGGCATTGGAGGGTAGGTGATCCTGACAGTGGCGGCAGCCCTGGACAAAGGCTTTGATGTCCTGATCGATGCCAGGCCAGTAGATGGTGATGGTGAGGCGGGCTCTTGCCTGGGAGTGAGCAATTCCTTGGTGAGCATCGTGAAGGCGGCTGAGCATTGTGGCACGAAGGCTTGTAGGAATTAGCCGGCGACATCGATACACAATCAGATCATCATCAATGCTGAGGTGGTCCTTGATGCTCCAAAATGTTTTCAGCAATTCTGGCAAAGAGCTTTTAGCATTGGGGAATCCTTCTGTGATGACCAACTTGAGGGCCTGGTATGCCTGGTCTTGCTCAGCATGTTTTCTGAGTTCCTGGAGGTGTAGGTTCTCCTGTTGAAATGGCAATAGGGTTGATGCACGTATCTGTGCTATGGAGAGTCCTTGGTAAGGTGCTGCTTGACTATGGTGGGTGTCTGTCTCCTGCTCAGCAAGGTCGTCACCATCAGCTGGTTGCTGGTGTGGGTGACGGGAGAGGGCAATAGAGTCAATAGATAAGTAACAGTGAGCTAATAGCAGACTAGATACTGAGTCTACCTTACAGCATGGCAAGATGCATGTCACATGACTAAGTTCCACAGTCGGGGTTCAGAGTCCAGAGTTCATAACCTTACAGTGGCAGAGAAAATTTGTTGTCACTCAGCGTTTATCCTAATCCCTCCTAAAATGTGTTGACAGGTTGTAGGTAAGTAAGGAGACTGCTCAGTTGTGTGTGTGCAGGTGTCTTATGAGGATGTGTTCACATTGTGAGGTGTGTGTAAAAGGGAGGGGAGGGGAGCGGGTGATTTTTATCATAGTGATAACACGGTGCCACACTTCTCCAACATTCTGTAGGACTACTATGCCAACTAGGTGAAATCGACTTTCAGCTGGACTCAAGGCCAACTACTGACCCCCTGTGTTCACACTCGCCTGCACCACTGCTGGTTGTCCTGCTACAGAGATGGGCACCTACATGAACACACTGAGGGTGACTACAGGAGATGCAGGAACATTTGTGTGGAATGTGTCATCTGCAGACACCAGAGTTCCAACAGTGGTAGGTAAGACTGGTATGGAGACTTCATGTGTACGTGTGTACGTGCTTGTTGTGTGGAAGGACTCGCTTTGGGACATGGCTTTCACTCCTTGGTGTAATTGCTTCTGGAAGTATATGATTAACCACATCTGTGAACAATTGCACTGTCAATGGACCATTGCTCCTGAATCAAGACTGCACTCAGATTATCATGCCTGTCACTCTGTCAGCTCTGCAATAGGACTTCTTTGCCTTGCAAATGTAACATGTCCTGTCACATGCACTCACACACAGACATACAGGCACACAGACATACACACCCCACACAGAACTGACTGTCACCGCTAAGCAGAAAATCTCTGGGTAAGTCCACTGTACCGTGTCAGCACAGTGGGAATACAATGTTGCACTGATATATACAGTCGACACTGTGATAAATAATTCTCTGTGAGAACACAATATTGCACTGTGAGGACACATGCAGTGCCGTCTGCACTGTGAGTACAGTGTCTACACTGTGGGAATAATGTAACAGCGCTGTTGCATCCTAATTATTGTCAACTTCCTGTCTCCATTTCCTGTAGAACGAAGAAGAGGAATGGGCCAGGCATTAGTGTGAGTGTGTCATGTTCTATTGTATGGCAATCCCGTCATCGCCATTTCATTTGCATGATGATGTCATAGCTCCTGATACCATTGACGATATCATTGTTGATGTCATGTTCATTATACAAGTACCTTTGCCTGTTTCGCTCACTTCAGCGACTGCTGACACCTTGACCTTCTGTGCCTCTCTGTACCCTCATGATCAGGAAGATGTGCTGCTTGAACGAGAGGTGAAAGAGAACTGCCATCCTTCACAGCAGGACCAGGGTGGGTACCCTCATGATCAGGAGGACTTGCTGCTCGAACGAGAGGTGAAGAGAACTGCCATCCTTCACAGCAAGACCAGGGTGGGTACCCTCATGATCAGGAAGATGTGCTGCTCGAACGAGAGGTGAAATAGAACTGCCATCCTTCACAGCAGGACCAGGGTGGGTACCCTCATGATCAGGAGGACATGCTGCTCGAACGAGAGGTGAAGAGAACTGCCATCCTTCACAGCAGGACCAGGGTGGGTACCCTCATGATCAGGAGGACGTGCTGCTTGAACGAGAGGTGAAGAGAACTGCCATCCTTCACAGCACGACCAGGGTGGGTACTCTTATGATCAGGAGGACGTGCTGCTCGAATGAGAGGTGAAGGGAACTGCCATCCTTCACAGCAGGACCAGGGTGAGCAGGGCGGTGCCATGTTGGTTGGTTGCAATGTCTGAATGAGTGGAGCCTTGTGACCGTACTGTATTGGCCTAATTGAGAAGGCCTAGCTTGATAGACAAATTAATGGTACATACTGCATGTTACTGATAAAAGATGCCAGATATCACACAGACGCTGGAGTCTGGCTCTCTTGCTGTGGTAGGAGCATGTGTGTACTCTGAGATCGCATCTGCTCACTTTTTCAGGCACCATACAGCAAACATTGGTACAGCAGTTGCCAGACCTGCTGCCTATGCAGGAAACATTGATCCAGCAGTTCCGCCGCCTATGGGCCCTTGCTCTACACTGTGGTTCTACTTGTGATCATTTTACAGTGGTTCTTCAGTGTTTCCCCCTAGCCTTGTTCCCAGGCTCCCTCCTCAAAAGATGGGGATCCCCAGAGAGAGCCTGGGACCAAGGCTAGTTTCCCCCAAGCTGACAGGAAAGGGTACTAGTAAAGTACCACCCTTTGGGGGAAAACACTGGTTCAAATAGAACACTAGCCTCAGTCCCAGGCCGTTCCCACCGCCAGTATTTCATCGCTTCCAGTATGAAATACTGGCGGTGGGAACGGCCTGGGAATGAGGCTAATAGAACACAAGGTTAATGTTGGTTTTGATCTACCAGTCAATATACATTGTACCTGTGCCGCTCACATGCAGGGTGTGGCAAGGTGGACTCTCACGTGCAGGGTGTGGCAAGGTGGACTCTCACGTGCAGGGTGTGGAAAGACGGATTCTCACATGCAGGGCGTGGCAAGATGGACTCTCACATGCATGGTGCATGCGGCTTGCAAGACTAATAATGTATATCTTCCTATATATATACCCACTACTCTGGTTGAGGAGGAAGTCTATGAGACCACTAACAATTTGACAAACATCCACACCTACAATTTACACAACTGCATCGTTTCATACCAACTAGCTCCTGTCAGCGGTACACAAGCCAACCAGCAGATGACAATATTATTGCAAGGTGCAAGTAGCCCCACCCCATCTCTGAACAGCCAGTCTCGTTCCCAGATCCGTAATCGCGGATCAGGGTGTGGGAATGAGACGAGTCGAAAAAATCACTCAGTTTGAGCAAAATCCGCCAAGGTCTATAGTCAATTGAGCTCCAGGTAACTAGGAGACATAGGAATGCTATAGAATTCTACTGAATGGTTACCAATTGTTTGCTGCTTCAATACCAAACAATGTGCATTCAAACAGATCAGTTACACAGCTTGACCACTGTAGGTCCTTCAACAGACTTTCAGATGAGTAAGTCATGTACCAAGAAAATTCAGCTGCAGGCCCGTATGAAGCAATTTTCGGTTGGTCCGGTAGCGCTAGCTACACAGAATCACTGTAGCTTGACCAGGACCCGGAGCATGTTCTTGTCATCCAGAATAAGTATAGCTAGCTAGCTATAAGACTTCAACTGAACATACTAGTGTGTCCCCATGCAAGTATAAATTATGTTCATTACTTGGTATGACTGTATGACTACCATATGTGCAGCTACATAGCTACCATCACTGCAGTTTGAGATAGTAAATATGTTGACATCTACACACTGCCACTCATGGTAGCCGCACTCATGATTACTAGATCATTGTCTGTGCATCATACATAATGTGACTGAGGTTAACAGTTTATGGACTGCACAGGGCCACAAAAAAATAAAGGAGTACGCTGTATATTAATTACAGTCATGTGGGTCAGAGGTGGGACAGCTCCTTGTCATCACTGTCATCCTGGAAGAGTCCTTGAAAGACACTACGTTCCTCCTCTTCCTGTCCCACGGGGAGAAGGAGGACCTCTTGCCCTGCCCAAGTGATCGGGTTGACTCTGAGTATGAGTGCATAGTTGTGTGGAGTGGGGGAGGGGGAAATGGGAGCATTATTATATGCAATGGGTCATTGAAAATGAATAGGGTCCTCATGGTAAAAGTGGGTGTGGCCTGGAAGAGTTTAACCCCCAATTTTTATCCTTCTAATTGTGTGCTATATATCATCAGAATTGGGTAGTAACTATAGTCACTTGTTATTAGGTGCATCACCTATATCCCCAAGGAAATATACGCCTATAAGCAATTAAGATGTGCTCAATTTATGAATGACATTCCTTGAATAGAAAGTGTGCTTCATTTCGACTTATCCACTCTGTACGATCAAAAATGGCACAGAGTTCCTGGAAGAAGACTAAGTGCTTACTAAAGAGTATATAGCTGAGATGAGAGTGAGCTGCACCAATACAATAACGATCTACATTCACAATCTGGCAACAACTCAGTTTTGAGAGGAAAAAAATTGGATAGTTAATTAAAAACTTCCATGCCATGCCCACTTTCACCATTAGGGTCCTTTTCATTTTCAAATGTCCATAATGTATATTCTAGGCATTACATATAATGGGGAGATCACGTGTGCTTTTTATTACTGCCATGTGTGTAGAGTTGTGTGTTCACTGAATTTTTGATAGCTCAAGTAGCCAGTTGAATCTGTGTCTGAGAACACTACAAAAACCAAGAACACCTGTTCCAATCCCATTCTAGTCTGCATGCAAGCCTGGGAATGGGAGTAACTAAGATACAATCATGCGTATTACCATATGATAATGTCTTACCTGTAAAATTTCAACAGATCTGGTAATCTGTTGAATTTCTGTTGCTTTGGTCCAACAAAGTGGTACTTTCCGCTGCTGGCGTCTATCAGAAAATGTTTGCAATCCATGTAGGCTGGAAGTGAGTGGTGTGGGCGAGTGAGTGTACAATGCACACTAGTTGAATAATTGGGTGGCTGGGATGCTAATCTACACTGTTTAGTAACAACCATGAGTTGGCCCATCACTGGTAGCCTCGGTCCCAGGCTCTCTCCTCTAAAAACGGGCGGAGGAGAGAGTCTGGTAACATTCGAGTAAAAAGCTGTCGACTTCCGGCACGTCATCAGCCATGTGATAAACGAAGGACACTCCTACTTTTGTGGTAAATGTCGTGTGAGTTACAAATCAGTCACACACTATTGAAAATATCACTCTTGTTTTCAAGGCATCCCCAGCTTCACAGAAGTCCGAGACAATTCTACAGCTAACCAGGAGAGCTCACCTTGTGAACCGTCGATCCAGTAAGCGGCGACAAACGACGAACGAGCTAGTCCGGCAAACAACCCGCAGTGAACAGCGAGATCAGACCAGTGGCCCTCTCGCACACCCTGTCAACTGCCTTTCGCCAATCATTGAGAGGTACTCTGTCCCGGAGCGTTCAGTTCTGAGTCTACAATTCTTGCATTAGCACGGCAGTGAAGGTAAATGCCTACAAAATGTTCACGTGTTCACATGGTTTTGTTCTGCAATCTGATTGGGTCTGCCAGATCCAGGCGCCGGAAGTCGACAGCTTTTTACGCGAATGTTACCAGGCTCTCTCCTCTGCCCGTTTTAGAGGAGAGAGCCTGGGACCGAGGCTACATCACTGGCTCCTCATACTGTTCTATACTCTAATTTTGATGGTTGTCATAGCTACCAGCATCATGTTGTTTTAGTATCAGCAGTGTTGTATTTTACATTGCAGTTGAGAGCCAGTTTAAAACTATTATTATGTGTGATACTAATTTTCAGTGTAGACACTAAAGCTTGAAAAGGTTTACTAATCAGTTTAGGCCAGGCAAACTAGAATTTATTCTTAGTTTTGCATCAGTACAGTTTGCATGTGGGGAAGCAGTACTGAGTCACCGTATAGCACATTTTCAGCAATCAAACCTGCTTTCAGTCAGCCTCATTCCCATGCAGGCCTGAGGCCTGGGAATGAGGCTAGCTTGCAGTTCACTGCACTACTCCACTGCAGCTGTCATCCTAGCCTCATTCCCAGGCTCTCTCTCTGAAAAAGAGAAAGAGCCTGGGAACGAGGCTACTGTCGTCAGGAGATAACTGGACATCCGTGCAATGGATAGCTGCAAAAAATCAAGCAAGACTACTGCTGTTAATTACATGACCGGCGTGTGCTCACTTTTCACGGAGATAGTATAGCCCCATATCTTCGTGCTCAGTTTATTTTGTAAACTGTAAGTAAACTATCATGAGTGTACATTACTGGAGTGCGCTCACTTTTCACGGAGATGGTATAGCCCCATATCTTGGTGCTCAGTAAACCTCAGTAAACTATAGTAAACTATCATGAGTGTACATTACTGGAGTGTGCTCACTTTTCACGGAGATGGTATAGCCCCATATCTTGGTGCTCAGTAAACCTCAGTAAACTATAGTAAACTATCATGAGTGTACACAAGAGTTCATATGAACTCTTGGTGTACATTACTGGAGTGCACTCACTTTTCCGGAGATGGTATAGCCCCATATCTTGGTGCTCAGTAAACCTCAGTAAACTATAGTAAACTATCATGAGTGTACATTACTGGAGTGCTCTCACTTTTCACGGAGATGGTATAGCCACATATCTTGGTGCTCAGTAAACCTCAGTAAACTAGAGTAAACTATCATGAGTGCACATTACTGGAGTGTGCTCACTTTTCACAGAGATGGTATAGCCCCATATCTTGGTGCTCAGTCTAACAAGGAAGCTTCCTATTGGTTTGATTTCTAACAGCTTCATAGCTCCATCACGATTCAGTGTTCCTGTGTGAGATTGTGTGTGTGATTTTGTGTGGGGTGGATTGTGCGTATGTGTGTGTGTGTGTGTGTGTGTGTGTGTGCAGTTGTACATGTGTGATATGTGTAGGGATGGGTGATATTCGTATACTGATTGTGCGTATGTGTGTGTGTGTGTGTGTGTGTGTGTGTGTGCAGTTGTACATGTGTGATATGTGTAGGGATGGGTGATATTCGTATACTGAGCCCACAATAATCGTATCGTGGTGGTTTTAAAATTTATCGTCGTATCGTTTTCACATTATTAGTGCATGGTGTTTATTTTAGGCATGCAGTAGCTAATTAGCGTATACACGCAATTTATGACAACATAATAAATGTTTTGCTTTGTAGAAATATTCTAGTTTGGCATGAGAAGTCAAAAGCATGATAATAACGAATATCGTGATAACGTAACACAGAGACCACATTATTCCAATATCGCCCAACCCTAGATATGTGTGTACATGCATGCGGGTATCATGTGATTGTGTATATGTGTAATGTGTATGCGAATGGTATGTGATTGTGTGTGAGTGTGTATACGTGTGTGTGTGAGTGTGGATCGATGTATAGTGTGTGTATGTGTGTGAAACACCACATACCACACACATACACACACTATATACATCCACACTCACACACATATACGTATACACACTCACATCATGTACATATACGAACACATATCTAACATGTGTGATATACAAAGTGTGTGTGTGTGTGTGTGTGCGAGCGTGTATGTGTGTGTACATGTGTGTGTGTGTGTGTGTGTGTGCATGTGTGTGTGTGTGTGTGTGTGTGTGCATGTGTGTGTGTGTGTGTGTGTGTGTGTGTGTGTGTGTGTGGTGTGTGTGTGTGTGTGTGTGTGTGTGTGTGTGTGTGTGTGTGTGTGTGTGTGTGTGTGTGTGTGTGTGTGTGTGCGTGTACGTCTCATGCAGCTTCTTCACTGACCGTGAAACCAGATACTGATAGATCCATCCTTCTCCATCCCCGCGCCCCTTGGAGCCTCAACATCTCGAAACCACTGCACAACATGGCCAGGGGTCTTAGGCTGAGTGCCAAATTCGGCAAAAGAGGTACGCCTCATGACTGGACGGGGAGGGGCTGGCCTGGAGGGGAGGAGGGAAGTAGGTATAGGCAGGGAGAGGGAGGGAGGGAGGGAGGGAGGGAGGGAGGGAGGGACACCTAGTGAATACTTTTTATTTTTTATGTAGTATTATAACATACTTTCTATCATCAGCTATATACTTTATCTGCCCCTAGGACCAGAGTGTATCCTGTGCCATGTGATAGCTCAGCATGATTGACAGGTCTGGCTACCTAGGCCTCCTGCTGTTGTATTGTACACTCGTACGTGCATTAAAAGGAGATGTTCAAAAAAAGGGAGGGAGGGATGGAGGGAGGGAGGGAGGGAGGGAGGGAGGGAGGGAGGGAGGGAGGGAGGGAGGGAGGGAGCTCGAGGGAGGGAGGGAGGGAGGGAGGGAGGGAGCTCGAGGGAGGGAGGGAGGGAGGGAGGGAGGGAGGGAGAAAGGGAGGAGGGAGAGAGAGGAAGTATAATACCTGACAGGTCTCCTGCTTGCCCGATTGCTGAGTTTGCGCACAATCTCTGCCTTCTTTTCAGACGGAATTTGCTCAAGGATCTTTTCAGGAATGTCTGGAGACTTGGCAGTCATCTCCCTTGCCTTCTGAAAGGACATCCTCCGTGTTCGCTCAAAGGTCTTTGCTTTCTCTTCTGACTTCTTCCATCTTTCCTGACAGTACCATGTAGGGGAGTGTGTGAATGTGTGTTGTGGGGGAGGAGTGGAGGGAAGTAAAGGAAGGGGAGGGAAGAGTGGAGGAAGGTTAGGGAGGAGGTAAAATGGTGCTGAAAATTTTATGCTCTATCCACACATACTAGTCCACATGGAGATCGAGGAGGAGTGTGATTGAGTACAATGGGGAAGGTGAGCCTGAGTACGATGGAGAGGATGAGGGTGAGTAGGATGGAGAAGACGAGGGTGAGTAGGATGGAGAGGACGAGGGTGAGTAGGATGGAGAGGACGAGGGTGAGTAGGATGGAGAGGACGAGGGTGAGTAGGATGGAGAGGATGAGGGTGAGTAGGATGGAGAGGACGAGGGTGAGTATAGGATGGAGAGGACGAGGGTGAATAGGATGGAGAGGACGAGGGTGAGTACGATGGAGAGGACGAGGGTGAGTAGGATGGAGAGGACGAGGGTGAGTAGGATGGAGAGGACGAGGGTGAGTAGGATGGAGAGGACGAGGGTGAGTAGGATGGAGAGGACGAGGGTGAATAGGATGGAGAGGACAAGGGTGAGTAGGATGGAGAGGACCAGGGTGAGTAGGATGGAGAGGACGAGGGTGAGTAGGATGGAGAGGACGAGGGTGAGTACGATAGAGAGGACGAGGGTGAGTAGGATGGAGAGGACGAGGGTGAGTAGGATGGAGAGGACGAGGGTGAGTAGGATGGAGAGGACGAGGGTGAGTAGGATGGAGAGGACGAGGGTGAGTATAGGATGGAGAGGACGAGGGTGAGTAGGATGGAGAGGACGAGGGTGAGTACGATGGAGAGGACGAGGGTGAGTAGGATGGAGAGGACGAGCGTGAGTAGGATGGAGAGGACGAGGGTGAGTAGGATGGAGAGGACGAGGGTGAGTAGGATGGAGAGGACGAGGGTGAATAGGATGGAGAGGACGAGGGTGAGTACGATGGAGAGGACGAGGGTGAGTAGGATGGAGAGGACGAGGGTGAGTAGGATGGAGAGGATGAGGGTGAGTAGGATGGAGAGGACGAGGGTGAGTAGGATGGAGAGGACGAGGGTGAGTATAGGATGGAGAGTACGAGGGTGAGTACGATGGAGAGTACGAGGGTGAGTACGATGGAGAGGACGAGGGTGAGTAGGATGGAGAGTACGAGGGTGAGTAGGATGGAGAGGACGAGGGTGAAGTAGGATGGAGAAGACGAGGGTGAGTACGATGGAGAGGACGAGAGTGAGTATGATGGGAAGGATAGTACCTACCATGCATGGGGAGGGCCAGAGTATAATAGGGAGAGTGAGTCTGAGTGCAATGGGCATGAGCATGAATACGATGGGGGTGTGAATAAGTACAATTGGGGAGGGGGAGCCTGAGTATGATGATATCAATGCACACACACACACACACACACACACACACACACACACACACACACACACACACACACACACACACACACACATACACATACACACACACATACACACAACGTACCTCTACATCCTTTGACCTTTCCTCTGCTCTCTTCTTAGCTACCATCTTTACTTTTTGCATGTTCCTGAAGAGTTCCTCTGCCCTTTCCTTCTCAAATTTCTTCTTCTCTTCTTCCGATGTCCTGTTGAAGATGTGCATGTGGAGGGTGGATGGAGGAAAGCGTGATGAATGTGTGTGTGTTTGTGTTTGTGGGTGTGTGTGTGTGTGTGTGTGTGTGGTATACACGCGTGTGTGTGGTGTACATGCGTGTGTGTGGTGTGTTTGTTGTGTGTGTGGTGTACATACGTGTGTGTGGTGTATGTGTGGTGTGATGTGTGTGTGTGTGTGTGTGTGTGTGGTGTGACATGTGTGTGGTGTGATGTGTGTATGTATAAGGGTCCCTTCCCCTCACCCAATGACGGATGCCTTCCTAACAAGTGTCTTCTTTCTCATTTCCTCCGCCGCCTTCTTGCCCTTCCTCTCTTCCGCCGGTGACTCCTGGACGTCTTGCTGAGATTCTGTTCTTGCATAGTAGGGGGAGACATCACTGGAGAGATGGGGGGGGGGGGGGGGGGGGGGGGGAGTGATTTATGGCTCACATGATGCCTGTATATTTCCTCCCCTCACCTCCCTTCCTCCATCCCTCCTTCCCTCCTCCTCCCTCCTTCCTCCTCCCTCCTCCTCCCTCCCTCCCTCCTTCCCGTCTCTCCCTCCCTCCCTTCCCTCCCTCCCTCCCTCCCCTCCCTCCCTCCCTCCCTCCCTCCCCTCCTTCCTTTTTTTTTTCCCTCCCTCCCTCCCTCCCTCCCTCCCTCGAGCTCCCTCCCTCCCTCCCTCCCTCCCTCTCCTCCCTCCCTCCCTCCCTCCCTCCCTCCCTCCCTCCCCTAATTCTCTCTCCTCCCTTCCCGGCCCCTCACCTCTTAGCTCCATACTCTGGTAGCGCATCCATACCTCTCGGGCTTACCCCCATCCCACCATCTCCATCCACACTGTCACACCCATTCTCAGCTTTGCTGGAATATGCAGCCCACCAAACATTTCTGTGCATACGTGCATGCCATGTGTATGTGTATGCATGTGTGTGTATACACATATGAGGAACACTATCTGATGACTGCCCAAACAAGGCATATGCTTTGTCGGCAGCTAATGAACGCTGGTTTGTGGCACTCAAATGGGTTCCTGATTACATGGAATGCCATTGGGTAATTGCTGGTGGAGGGAGTTACTGGTAGGGATTACTGGAGGGGATTGATTACTAGAGGGGATTTCTGGAGTGGAGGAGATTGCTGGATCGAGGGCATTACTGGAGGGGATTAATTACTAGAGGGGATTTCTGGAGTGGAGGAGATTGCTGGATGGAGGGGATTACTGGAGGGGATTACTGGAGGGGATTACTGGAGGGGATTGCTGCATGGAATGGAGGGTATATTGCTGGAGGGATTACTGGAGGGGACTACTGGAGGGGACTACTGGAGGGGACTACTGGAGGGATTACTGGAGGGGATTACTGGAGGGGATTACTGGAGGGGATTACTGGAGGGGATTGCTGCATGGAATGGAGGGTATATTGCTGGAGGGATTACTGGAGGGGACTACTGGAGGGGACTACTGGAGGGGATTACTGGAGGGGATTACTGGAGGGGATTGCTGGAGGGACTACTGGAGGGGACTACTGGAGGGGATCACTGGAGGGGATTACTGGAGGGGATTGCTGGAGGGACTACTGGAGGGGACTACTGGAGGGGATTACTGGAGGGATTACTGCATGACAAGAGCGCATAAGTAGATCGCACGCCCCGGAGCGACCTACTTATGCACTCTTGCTGCATGGAGTGGAGGGTATAATATTACTGGAGAGGATTACTGGAGGGGATTACTAGGAATACAGGTGGAGGTTGCTGGTGGCCAGTGCTGGTCTATGGTGCAAGGTTTTGCCCCACTGTACATGTGTTCACGTTTACACTGGTTCCAAGCCCATGCACTCACGTGCAAGGGAGAGGAGATTTTGGGTCTCCTTTTTGGCACGTTCTTCTGCTTCTCTCCTGTCCTGTAGCTCACTCAGTCTCTCCCTCTCTTGTTCTTCACGTTCTCGATGATGCACCTGAGGAAGGGAGGAAAGATGAGGGATTGTTCACACCGTTTGCAGAAGTGACGTACACCACTGCACTTAAGCTTATAACAAGGAAGGGAGGGAGGGAGGGGGGTGGGAGGGAGGGAGGGGTGGGAGGGAGGGAGGGAGGGGTGAGAGGGAGGGAGGGGTGGGAGGGAGGGAGGGAGGGGTGGGAGGGAGGGGAGGGAGGGAGGGAGGGGGGTAGGAGGGAGGGAGGGGTGGGAGGGAGGGAGGGAGAAAGGGGGACAGATGGAGGGAGGGAGGGGGGAGGGAGGGAGGGAGGGGGGTGGGATGGAGGGAGGGGTGGGAGGGAGGGAGGGAGAAAGGGGGACAGATGGAGGGAGGGAGGGGGGAGGGAGGGAGGGAGGGGGGAGGGAGGGAGGGAGGGGGGTGGGATGGAGGGAGGGGGTGGGAGGGAGGGAGGGAGAAAGGGGGACAGAGGGATCGAGGGAGGGTCCGAATTAACTTGACTTTGATGAGCAACTACATTGTAGAACACATGGAGGGTACAGCTATAATAGTGTACTGGACAATAGTAATCTTCAGTGTAGATTACTGTAGATTACTGCTTTACTAGCATACTTGTAACTGGAGTAGTACTTATACCGCCCACCCCCTCACCAGCTTCTGGTAAGGCAAGTCATCTGAGTGTTCTCCCATCACCCAGACCCATGGCTGGCCATCAGCCCCAAGCAGAAAGTTGATCTGAACAGGTGTTTGTGTAGTGGTGGAGATCAAGAGGAGTGGATCAGAGGGGTGGGGCAGATGGGTGGTGTAGAGCGGTGGGGCAGAGGGGTGGAGCAGAGAGGTGGTGCAAATGGGTTGTGTATAGGGGTGGAGCAGAGAGGTGGTGCAGAGGGGTGGTGTGTCCAGGGAACCACAATGGTACACACATGTTGTCAGCAATATGACCATATTATAAGGTTGGCATAATATAGCAGGCACTGGAGTCTAGGAATGAGACTGGGAGTGAGTCTGGGAGTGAGTCTGAAGGTGAGAGACTAAGCTAGTCGAGTGGAGTATTGGGACAAGTGCACACTCCGTATATGGTCAAGACAGTAGAAGACCCGATTACATACTCTGCATGCATGCTCAATTAACCATGAAGCTTGGGAATGTGTGTACGACGTATTTACAAACGTTTTGCCTTTCAGATGCAGAGGAAAAATCATGGTCCATGCATCAGGATTTTGGTGCATCAATCATTGTACACTACTAGGACAATGACATTACAGATTCACCAAATTCTGACAGCATTTGTTTCACTGTGATGTCACTGCATGCTCTATATGTACACCTTCACCAGCAAAACTGTTCTGGGAATGAGACCGCAGACTTTATAATCTGTGGGCTGGCATACTTGTAGTGGACGGTTATGTCCCCAAAAAGTATGCGTTCTTCCAGCATTGCCTAGTTCCCAGGTGCCTACCCAGGTTTCTCATACTGCAAGCGGACAGGGCCCTGGGAACTAGGCCACACATAGTGAGCTGGTATGAACTCCTCCTGCTGGTCTTCCATGTCACTTTACTGCAAACTAGAATCATCATCATGATCGTAGCCACGCAGACACTTGCCTTCCTCGATGCCCTCTCCCGTGATCGGTTCCTCCCCTCCTGTTGCTCGCGCGCCTCCCACCGGCGTACCTGCTCTTCACGCATCTTGCGGAACAGTACCTCCTTCTGCTCGTCCGAGATCTGCTCCAGCAGCTCCGGATCTACGTACATCTGGTCTAGGATCTGCGCTAGGATCGACATCTTATCTGATCTCCGCTCAGGACAGAGCTTATGTCCCTCCAGGCTCCAGCATCGTTCAGCTCAGGTGGGCGTATCTCAACGTCATACATAATTGAATTATCCTGAATTATTAAACATTCCGTTCGTTTCCCAGACAGGGCAGATGCTACATCACCATCATCATGTCATGCGGTGTAGGTATGTTCGCGTGGTGGAACGGCTTAGGTGTGTGTGTGTGTGTGTGGGAGGGGTGGGGGTGGTGTGTGTGTGGGTGTGGTGTGTGTCGTGTGCTTGGTGTGTGTCGTGTGCTTGAGTGTGTGCTAGACTCGAAACCAGACCCTTCGAACGGGGATGAAGGGTCTGGGCACGTGCCTGCATTTGCACATGGAATGCAATTATGTGTGGGTATAATTAGCGATCAGTGATACCACGCGTACAATAGTACTATCGTCCTGTTTGTTGCTCCCCTCAACTTTGTTCAAACGCGGGTAACATGGCATAGCAAAGTGATTTGCTGTATCTACATGTACGTGCTTGTGACACTGGAGTAAAACCATGACATCATTTGAAGCTGATTGACCATGCCAGCATTCCAAACCCTTCCTCCCCTCCAAGACTGTGTGTGTGTGTGTGTGTGTGTGTCTATGTCTTGCACATCCACTGATTTACCAATTATCGTCTCCCTGGAAACGCTTTTGTTCCACTTCGCTCCTTCATGCAGTAAACTCACTGGCCGTCCATCAATACCGCTTGCCATACAGCAACGATTCTGTATTTGCCACGACTTAACCGCAAACAGATAAACCCTTTGCCAGTAGCATGGCATCATATAAGCCACACCCTTTCAGAAATGCCTTTTGTGTGAATGTAACATGTGTAACCAGGTAACTACTTTAAGGCAGATGGTCACTCCACTAGCTATTTGTATCCTGTAAGTTCCAACTTGATATATCAGAAATTTTCTCTTGACCTAGTTTTCCGGAATTCTCTGAGTTGATGCATTGGAGATGATGAAACCGCTGCAGACCTTTATCGTTCTCATAATCATAACCACAGTGAGTGTGCTGTTCCTCCTCACACATCCTTCTGTCACCACCCTACCGATCCTTGCAACACAACGTCACCACTTCCAATTTCCTGGTACCCACAGAACAGTAGAAAACAGACATCTGTCTTCACAAGTGATAGCCAAGCAACATTTGAGCAGTGAAACCGACATTGGAAATATCAACCGGTTTACAGGGAGAGAGGTTGCAGGACCCAATATCCCCAGATGGCGGTTCCCAAGCACTGAGATCAAACCTTTCAAAGCAGTTCAAAAGAATATGGAAACGTTTGTAAAGGCTCATAAGATGCCAACCCTACCCCATCTCCCTCTGTTTCTGAAGAAGGAAGGGCGACCAGGATTACAGCCGGTTCACTCTCAGAGGGATGCTGCTGTACCGCAGTCATTGAGAGAATTAAACAATATGTTGCAGAGAAATATGACCGAAGAAAGCTACTTAGAAAAGAAACTTCCATTTCACAACTGGTTCCAGTTCCCTCAACCCCATGCAGTCAGACGTCGAGAATTAGTCGCCCAGACGCAGTGGATTTACAATTTGAGGCGAATATTGAGCACTATGAAGTCCAAGCAGATATCACTGGTGACCTCCAATGCACAGTACACGGATGTTCTACTTAACTGGCTCATATCTGCAACAGTGAGGAGTGGTATGCCCCTGGATAACATAATCGTGATATCATTGGATGAGATGCTTCACAAATTGTTGACAAGAAGGGCAATTCTCTCAGTGTTTCTCCCTCCATTTTCCCTGCTCAATCCCGATGCCTATTTCGGTGCGCCATTTGAAAGGGTAATGATGATCCGTCTGACTGTGATGCGAATCATCAACCATTTGGGGTTTGATGTGGCCAACTACGACACAGATGCCATCATCCTCAGGGACCCCCAGCCACTGTATTCCAATCTTTCTGGTTATGATGTCATAGGATCTGTGGGTAAGATCCCCGACGACCTGGCAAGGGAGTGGGGGATTACCATCTGTATTGGAGTGGTGCTGCTCAGAGCTTCCAGGCGAACTGGTAAGAATTATTACTTTGATTAGGCAATGATCTTGCCTATCATGCTGGGCCAAGAGCACATTATGCACTCTTGAACTGGACCTGTGCCACTGTACTAGGCAAGAGGAGGTCTGGCTTGATAGACCAGCCAAGAGATTAGAGGGGAGATGATACCAGCCCCAAGACACAAAGTGACATTGGTACCAGATTGGTACGTAATTCACAGATTTAAAGTGGAGTCGAATGAATCATGTGACTCCACTTTAAATCTGTGAATCAAGTACCACTCTGGTACCACTGTCACTTGGGCTGAATCTATATGATTGATCTTGAGGCATCTGATTTCTTGAAGGCCGTGCAATCATTGCATGCCTACTCAGTGTTGCTTTGTCAATGTTAATTTGAAATTTACAATGCACTTCCAAATTATGGCAACAGTACTTTGCTTCACTATCTGATTCAACCAGACATTTCAATAACTATGCATCATCAGTGTATCAAATTATGGCTTGCTAAATGCATTTTAGAACTAAACTAGCTATAAGACTAAATTGTAAGAATAGTGACATTTTTTCCCTCCTCCCACCACCTTCAGAGATCTACTGGAATGCAATGAACACCATTCGTGAAGAGTCATTTGATGACCAGGGAAAGCTAAACTATGGACTAAAGGCTCTGAACATCGAGTGGTCCAACAACGATAGCAGCTACCAGAACACCACAGTGAAGGGGAAAACAAACAATGGGATGAAAGTCAGCATACTGCCGTACAATGACATTTGCAGGCTGGAGGCTTGCTACCCAGAGATGCGAAGCAGGTATTACATTTGGCACAAAGGTGGTTTCCGACATCGCAGGGACAAGATCAGATTTGCCCAGGATGGAAAAACGTGGTTTTTGAAGTACGAATGGAAATCGATTAAGAACGACTATATAGGAGTGAAGTGGCTACAGTCAATAGCTTACTATGTGGTTACTCATAGTTGACATTGGCGTACCACAAATTGGGTTGTCTTTGTCATCCATTTTAATTATTCAAGCATGAATGTTAAGGCACTTGCATGGTACCAGAACGTATATAAATTCTGCCGACTTAACTTTCATGTACAGTCAAACCTCCGATAGTGGACCCTCCGAGATAGGGACACAATATAATAAACTAGCCTCGTTCCCAGGCCTCCGCCCAGACTTTATCTCGCAGCTACTTTTCTCCACAGCTGTGAGATAAAGTCTGGGCGGAGGCCTGGGAACGAGGCTAATAATAAATCTCTCTATACAAAGGACGCTTTTCAAGGTCCCAAATAATTGGTTTGCCTATATATGGTTCTAATACATTTTGAACCTCCGAGAAGAGGACAACCTCTCTACAAAGGACAAAAGACTTGATTTTATATCGTTCCCAAAGTGTCCATTGTTCGGAGGTTTGACTGTATAAACACTATCAGTACAGTAACATTACAGAAAGGGATCCCTGCATTCAGTAGCTATAGGTTATTGCAGGTCGATCTCTTAGCTGACCTGAGGGCTACGATCACTGAGGACAAAGCCCGAGGTGATTATAGGTGCATCCCAAAGGTCGGTAAAAATGGCTAAGAGACCTGATTGAGACTGGCTTAGATACGTACATCTCTGTATGAAATACAATTTTTGATGAGTTAGTTCAAAGCACATTACGCATACCACAGTCTAATCAGTGTTGCAACGTCTCTCTATAGACTGGGCAGAGGTTAACATTAGCAAACAGTGCTTGGTAACTGCAACTGGAGCTATAAAATTAATAGCAAGTACAGTAAAGGAGCCAGTTACATCATGCTCTATAATTATTATATCCATGGTTACATTCTGTCCAGTTGAAATCTCACAATAATATTAGTATACACTGTTACTGAACCCGACAATAAGATTACAATCCAATCTGTGTCTGTGTACCTGATAGTGGCCAAAGCGCTTCTATTCTATGCATCTCCATATTCGCAATAGTGCTGGGCGATACCAAGTACCAGGTATCGATACTACCGATACCAGGTTCCAGGATTGTGGTATTGAGTACTGAGACTGCACTTGTGGCTTATGAGACGGGTATCGGTCGATACTGAGTACTATACTACATGTATACTGTACATTATGTGGCCTGCATGGGCACGGGCTATATAATTATATAGAAGCAGAGTCTGACTCCAAGTCTTGACCTATACCTATAGCCCTAGGCCCTAGACTTTGTAGAAGATGTCTTCGACCCGATAGCTAGCTAGTTGCAATTGCTGCAGTATTAAAATTGCAGACTAGTGCTGGGCGATACCATGGACATTTTGAATTTCGATACCGATACCAAATACGATACCGATACCAATACCGATACCGATACCAAGTACTTTTGTGCTGTTATTGGCCAATACCGATACCGATACCAATCTCAATACTTCAAACCCACTTCATTAATGATGTTCTCAGCATGATGATTTTTGTCGAAGAAGAGCAAAACACGGCTCTGGCACATGTTCATAGAGATGCACATCCATGCATGTCAGGGACTGCATGCAGTATGGATCTTAGACTGAGAGATAGGCACGCAGGGTAAGTGTTCTATGAACTCTATAGTTGATGCAAGCAATCAAAAGCCCAGACATGCCCCTCGCCATGGTTTGATGCTCACTTTGTAGCCCTTGCAGACGTCGTATAGTAACTGACTGAGAAACTGACACTGGCCTCACTTACTTCCGAGAAGTGCTGCAGTACAGTGAAGAGGAAATTGAACGAGTGACAGAGGACACTATTTAGTTTTTCAACACAACTTATTGTCTGGACTTTTCTTGTCCCAGCCAAATGCTCAAGGTGAACTATTCTATAGCAAAATGCCACCTTTTCCCTTGCACGTCTGCCGTTCGCTCTTAGTGTGTCAACTAATAGATGGAAATGGAAATACTACAGATACTGGGTTTACTTTACTGCTGGGCCACAAATGCTCTATGGAAGTTTTGGAGGTGAACAGGGAAGTCTTACATTTCCTGATGACCTTCACTATGGATTCTACAGCATTGATGCTTGCCCCCAGCAGCCCATTGTTATGCAGTATATACCAGTCTCACACTCCTTATCGTACTTCATTTGACCGTATCAGCTATTTTAACCATGAAGTCTTCCATCGTACCTTGGGAACCGGAAGTGGACGTGGGTTTCAGCAGTTCACGTTCGGTGTTTCAAATGGTTCCCCGTTCAGGCATGTAGCCATCCAACTTATCCTGATGCTCTCTGACTTGCAACATCATTTGCTGTAAGTAGCTACTAAACTAGGTAGAATATTACTAAGGTATTAATTTGAACGTGTGCTTCTTCCTGCATTCATAAATCTGTCACTGCACAAGGTTGTTTTAATCACAATTTAGGAGACTAATTGCATAAGGCAACTCGAAAAGAAGCTAGCCCATGCCAATGCAGTTGTAGTGACTCCCTCACAGGATTGTCAGTCGCGTGCGCATGCGCAGCAGGGGTATAAAGCAATGCCTTCATGTCTGTAGCTATGTCTGTCGGCAAAAAATATTGAAAAATGCGAGAAGTCATACTAAGTTGTGGCAGTAATGTTGAAACGGTGTGGTCAAATTAGAAACACAACTTCCACGCGGCTTTTATCAGCCTCTCGAGTGGATCTCTGGTCTGTGCATGGATAACTAGTGTGTATTATCCATGGGTCTGTGAGTTATGTAGACGCTATTTCTGACACTTCTATCCTGAACTATCAGTAAGCCTTCGACAAGGCCTTCCTACACTGCTCAAACTGCTGATTTTTGTGTCCACAAACAGACAGACGGGACACAAACCGATCACTTAACCCCTGCTGCGCGCATGCGCACGGTTAAGGTTACCGATGAACCTTGACCTTTGACCTTTTAAGAGGGACAAGCTGGCCCCGCGAGACTAAAGCTGGGACACCTTAGTCTCGTTCCCAGACGATTTTTACTTGCCCTCTCGGTGTCAAGTCTGGCCCGCGAGACTAGGGACACCTGAGGTAATTAAGTGGGACAAGCTGGGATACCTGTGAACTAAACATTAGTTAGCAGTCTTTGTCTGCACAAACTTCATCAACATACAATGCGACGTTTCGATCCCGGGGGATCTTCGTCAGGCAAGTATAGCAAAGTGCAATACTTTGCTATACTTGCCTGACGAAGATCCCCCGGGATCGAAACGTCGCATTGTATGTTGATGAAGTTTGTGCAGACAAAGACTGCTAACTAATGTTTAGTTCACAGTAATAAACCCGAACTGTCTTTGGACGAAGAGACTGGTTGTTGAGGACCCAGACTAATATAATTAAGCTGGGATACCTGAGTACTAGTCAGATACTCCTGCCACTAAGCGTTAAGCCGCTACAGTGCGCTAGGGCCACGGAAGAGGATCTAGGAGCAGGATACAAGCTAAATACGATTTCTGGGATCACATGCAGATAAGTGGGCGTATCCTCAAAGTTCAAAGGTCAGATTGTAAACACAGTGACGTAGTCGAGTCCTCGCTCGCATGGCTCGGTTGCGCAATTGCTGAGAACTGACTCTCAGAATCACTGGTCCCAAGATTACACTGGATCAGCTGACGGGGGGCAGTCTCAGCGACCGAATCTCCAGAGAGCTGAGGTATTTGGAAGAGTTTACAGTAACAGTAAGGTAACGGAGGGGGTTTCCGGACATAATTCTTTTAATTCCGGACACTGCATTCATGCCCCTCGCATTCCCTCCGTTAGCAATTCTTCCAAATTATGGTAAGTGAGCATGCATACCCTACCTTCGAACTCTCCAACGCTGTGCAGTTGTTCTGCTCCCAGAGAGAAGTCCCCTGCTGTCCGGAACCCCCTCCGTTACCTTATAGTACTAGTAGATTGGGGCTAATATAGAGTAGTTCATCTTTTCTCACGAGGCAGTGAATAAGTAGAATGAATTCAGGTTCACCAGCTTGTAACAATATTGCCAATGCTACCAAATCATCATATTATGTTCAAATGGCGACCTCTATCTTTGGATGCCACTGGGCTGTATACTTCAATCGTCAGACACAAGAGCGCATAAGTACCTGGCGTGACCTACTTATGCACTCTTGTCAGGCACCATTCCAACTAGACCCAAGTGTTGTACAACTGGGCTTGATAAAATACTGCTACAGAGTTGAAATGTAGTCGTAGAGTAAGCAATCGATTTTTGGATTGATGACTCACTCTAGTATGGAAATTGACAACAATGACCAAACAATCAAACATGACCTCAGCTCTTTCTTAACAGCAAAAACGCCCCATTTCATCAGCACTTTAAGAAACCAAGCAGTAGGCCCCCAGAGACAGGACTTCTACATATATAGGTTAAACGATGAAACCGAGGGGTCTACGGGATTTAGAGCCCCGCGGAAACTATATAGACACCCGCGTGCGAAGCGCAAGGGTGTTTATAGGTTTCCAAGGGGATCTAAATCCTGTAGGCCACGAGGGTTTCATCGTTTAAGGTATTTATACTATACAGCTGGCAGCCAATCAAACCGCTGTCTGTATTAGCAACGGAAACAGTTAGCAACCGTTCAGTCAGAAAGACTTCGCACAGAGATGGCGACTTTTATAGCAGCTGCTCTCGCCATCCACTAACCGACAACTCTGCGTACTCGTGCCTCGTGTTTGGGACTGTGACTCCGAAGCGGAACCAGACTCTGGGATCGCATCAAATATGCCCCGCCCCACGACACTTACGGAGACGTTGTGACGACCACGTCCGAAGTCCAGCTCCGGCTCCACGCTACCTGTACTCGAACTCGTCTGGCTAGGCTACAGCGCTCACGCGCATGACGCTCGCGCGCAAGACCGAATCATGAACTGTACAATAGAGGTATCTATGATGCTAACTGCAGCTATGACACTAGGCCTATAACTACAGGAAATTTACAGGTGTATAAGTGAATTTTACAGGTGTATAAGTAAAATTTACCGGTGTATAAGTGAAATAAACCCCCTTCAATTGGCCAATCATATCGCAGTATTTCATTGAAGTATAGTATAAGTAAACATACCTCCTTAAAAAAACAGCCCTCGCATCTTTACAGAGAGACCACATTAACTCTACTGATCTCGGAGAGGGAGTAAATTACTTGGTAAAGTTCGCTCGGTACAGGGCCTGGGAACGAGGCTATTGATAAAGCTGTGTAATAGACTTGCCCATGGCCAGATCACAACTCTTTGTGTGCTATGAGCTCAGAGACGCCATCCACATATCTGCCAGAGACACGAGCGCATGCCTTGCCCCCCATTGCCTGTGGAAGGATGATCCACCGATATACTAATGAGTGGCTAAGATTCTGAGCCTGCATGTCGTGATTATTGACTAGCAATTATTGGTTAGACTCTTTGCTGATATCTCGGAAGGACCCAGGGCTTGGCTGCTAAGGAGAGGCGAACTGCAAGGTCTCTACTGCTTGATTGGTTTCCTGCCTTACTAACTAGTTGCCTGGGACCAAGACTTTACCCTCTGCCCTCTGCCCTCTGCCCTCTGCCCTGAGTTTTCAGTCTTATTTGCCTCTGAGGTCTGTCTGCACTCAACTTGTGGTGACTACTGATGCCTGACTGCAGTAGGGGACTTCCCCAGGTTGTTTCCCTTCAAAGTTGTTGACACTCAGCCTGAGGGTATTTCCTTCAAATAGTTGAACTCAGGGTATTTCCTTCAAAGTTGTTGACTGTGTTTTTATTGTGCCTCCCTCAGCTGTTAGCTGTCAGTGAACCCAGTGGAGCATGGGACAAGGGTAAGCACAGCTGCATCAAAATTAATGTCACCCACCACTTCTGTTAATTGTTGGGCATGAGAAAGATAATTGTACATGTAACTTGGAATGCTATTATTATTATTAGAATACAGGCCAATAATGTAACTTATTGTACACACGTGCATTGTTATATAAACCAAGAGGAAGCACCCTATGAACAAAAGGGATGCCCATGTGTAACTTGGATTTCATTAGTCAGGTTAAAGGCATTGATAGATGCATGCAACACTGTTATTGTGGTAGTGTGTGTAAGGGCACTTGTGGAACGTACTTAGGATGGCTGTGTGCAGTGATGTGAACGTGGGAGGATGAAAACCCAAGAGAGCCTTATCTATAGGGTGTGTTTATTAAACAGCTGAAAGACTGGTCTCCAATGTCTACGTTTGGTGAAGAGTTAAGAGGCTACATAGCAGTGTACGTCTGCAGCCAATAGTGTATCAAGGTTTGGGCCCTCATTTCGCGGTTTGGACTATTGCACAATGTACACAGTGTATGCCGAGACAGTGGATGCCATCAATACATTAAGATTTTAATGTGCGTGTGTGTGTCCATGTGTGTGTGTGTGTGCGTGACGGAAGTGGGATGTTCGTGGGGCGGACTAGACTGACTAGTGATGCGCGACCATCGTACTTCAAATTACCGAACCTTGAACTCCGCGAAGAATGTTCGAGACATTGGGCATGGGCTGGAACAGCTACAAGCGGATGCAATGAGGGAGCAGCAGTCGAAGCGGCAATCTGGGAGCAGCAGTTGAAGCGGACGCAGTCGGGGAGCAGCAGCTGAAACGGACACAAATGGGGTGGATCGAAGTGGATCGATGCAATCGGGGAGTTACAACTGAAGCAGACGCAATCAGGGAGCAGCAGCTCAGTGCACGCACAGAGAGCTGTCCAGCGCCGGATTACTTACGTAGGCGAATGAGGGGGAAGCTACTTGTATATAGTAATTGTTACAGTATACCCCTCCATATCACATGTCATTGAATACGTTTTTCTGGATTTATGGTATGTGCTTTGCTGTCATGTTATATTGTGCATGGAATTTGCTGAGAGTGCAACATGTACTTTGAATATTGAATAGCATGTAAGGGTAATTTTGATGCCATTATGAATTTGAATAGTAGATTTGAATACTATTAGACTGGTAACTTGCATACTGAAAGTGCATACAGGATAAGATGATTCATATAGTAGTTTACTTTATAGCATATCCTGATGTTTTGGTTTCACTATTAATGTGAATCCATTAAGCACATTAATAGTTTAGACAATCCTATTGCTCAGTTGATTAGAGAAATTAGGAGTGAATGTGGTTTTGATAATTGTGACCTTGAAGTTTTTGTAAATCAAGTGAGCATTCTCTAACAATGTGTTCCCTTGCAATTGCAATTGTATGACCTTATTAGTTCTAATGTACTTCTTTTGCACCTTTTTTGGTGTAGACTCATAATGGTTTAATACAACCAAAAAGATGATTATAACCAAGAAAACACCAAGATACAAACTCTGCATGACAGAAAACTGATCGTACAAGTAAAATGGGGCATCTTTTGCCATCCTCAGAAGGCACCTGCATCTGTGCGCAATCCTTGCTGGCGATAGGAGGTTATCGAAGAATATTCATGGTGTCATTTTGCATGGCTGCCTTATAGAAAACCATGCGAAATACTGTTTCATGGTGTCTGCTTGATTTTGTGAGCGTTGAAATTTGATGCTTATGTAGCCTACATACAGGTAGCCATGTCTCATTGGTAGTGAGCTGGAACAGAACCTCACTCTGCTCAGAATTATGGCCTCTTGTTCAGACAGCCTTCCCATGATTACATCAGTTGAAACCAAGACGTTTGTCTTCAACGCGTATTTTGACTAGCCTCGTTCCCAGGCCGTCTGCCAGTCGCGCGCGCATCGCATACGTGACCTTTGAACCCTTGTCAGATAGCTGGCAGAAGGCCTGGTACCACTCCTACGTCATTTACAAGCAAAGTGGACACGGTTTATCGGTTATGAAGCAACTCGTATGCTTTCGAGTTTATATTGATACCACGAAGACAGCAACTTGATGCCAACTCAGCGCTAACGGCAATACAGCATGCACTAACGTTTGACTGCTCAGGCGTAAGTCCTACCAAGCGCTTGGTAACTTGCTACTGTAGAGGTAAGCTATTGTAGTTACCTAGGCTACTACAACCGTACAATAAGGAGTTCCATACCTGACGCCTCCAGTGGTCCACCACGGTAGCGTAAAAGCCAACAATAACTCGCTAGGAAACCTGCCGTTAGCCCGTGAACTTCTGGAACGCCGCCATTTTACATGAAACCGTGTCCACCTACGTCACAACCGTGTCCACTTTGCTTGTAAATGACGTAGGAGTGGTACCAGGCCTTCTGCCAGCTATCTGACAAGGGTTCAAAGGTCACGTATGCGATGTGCGCGCGACTGGCAGACGGCCTGGGAACGAGGCTATATTTTGACTTCAGTGCTGTTGTCTTTAATTAACTTAACTTGTTAAATCACAACCACTGTTTCAGCATATCGTCAGGTACAGGAAGTGTGCATACAGGGCTACTTATAACTGTATGTGACATCATTGAAAATGATCTGGCTACTTTATAGTCGCAAATCGTACAAGCCAACCACTGAACAATTACTCCTGTGCCTTAGACTGGAAGTGTGGCACACATATTATAGTTTCTGTTTGAGACATTCTCCAACCATCTCATGGCTGGAGAATACAGCTGGCCAGTTGAATTTCCTGTTGAAATTATGGGGAATTGACGTTAATCTGTTGTGTTTTACAAGGGAGTATTGTAATCAATTGGTTATAAAACTGTAGGCTAGACAAAGAAGCCTCCGTTGATGGAGGAAAGAGAGAAGAACTTGTTGCAGATGCTCTCAAGGCTGGGAATTTCCACGTAGCCCTTCAACTTCTCAATGGAGACGAACAAGCCTCACTTAGAGTCGGCCCGAATGGCTACACTGCTCTTCACTTTGCCTGCCAGCATGGAAACGTGGATGCTGTCCAAACAATTCTTGGTACCTGCAGCGAGGCAGCCCTCGAAGCCACCTTTAGGGCCCATCCTTCTCCTACAACTGTAGCTGGGGAGCGTGGACATGTGGAACTAGAGAACCTTCTAAAGGAGATGTTTCCCTTTCCTTCTGACGCCAGCGAGGGAGAGTCTGTAGGTCAGGGTAGTAATAATTTGGGGGAGAGCTTTCCTGTTACTACCCGTGCTAGTGAGGGAGGAGCTGTAGGTCAGATCAGTGGTAGTTCGGGTTCAGAAGGTCGGTCTTTGTTGCACCAAGCTTGCTCTTCCGGGGACCTTCAGTCCGTGAGAAGAATTGTTTCCAGTGGAGGTGTGGAAGTGGAGAGAAGGGATGGTGGTGGCCACACCCCACTACACATGGCAGCTCAAGGGGGCCACCTTGAAGTAGCAAAGTTGCTTTTCTCTGAGCACAACTGCAGTTGTTCAGTACAGGATGATGACGGGATGACTCCTCTGCATCATGCGGTAGCCAGTGGCCATTTGGAAATGGTCCAATATTTGTGCTCAGTTAGTCCTTCAGAAATAGAAGTGAGGGATCAGGAAGGGCGTACCCCACTGCACCATGCTAGCCAGGGTGGACACATGAGTGTGGTGGAGTACCTTGCAGAGGATCACAAGTGTAGCCGTTCTGTCAAAGATGCCCAGGGTCTAACCCCATTTGAAGTAGCATCACGCACAGGAAAAACTGAAATTGCAGAGTACTTGCAAATGCTAAGCGAACAAACGTCTGAGCCTGAAAGACCTGGCGAGAATGAATCGGGTGATGAAACACTAACCTCCCTTCTCTCTAACCTTGAGCATTTGCATGGACTGTTGCAGGAGGTTGTAGGTGAAATGGACTTACCTTCAGAGGCCTTAGGCATGCTGGGCTTAACAGTGAAACCTCTGCATCGTGCCTGCTTAGCTGGTGACCTGAACAGAGTTAAGTCACTAGTGGTTGATGAGCACTGTGACATCAATGATCAGGACCCTGATGGACACACCCCGCTTCATCTAGCTGCCCACCAGGGTGAAACAAAGATTGTCCAGTACCTCGTTTCCCTCAACAACTGTGATGTAGATCTTGCTGACAATGATGGCCGCATCGCACTACATCATGCTTGCCAGGGTGGACACAGCAACACAGTTGCTGTGCTGCTGCATGAAGGTAAGTCCAGTTGTATGGCTGAAGACAAAGAGGGAACTAATCCTTTTCATATTGCAGCATTTAATGGTTATGTGGATGTCGTGAGGCTCTTAGCTGGTCAGAAAAACTGCAACCCCAGTCATCCTGACTTCAAGGACCGCACTGCACTTCATTGTGCAGCTCAGGAAGGACACCTGGCTGTAGTTAAGTTTCTTGTCACCGAGTGCAGCTGTGATATGAATGTCAGGGACAAAGAGAATGGTATTACGGCTCTGCATTTGGCTGCTTCCAAAGGCCATTATGAAATGGTACAGTTTCTCTGTGCCCAACAAGGGTGTGAACTTGAATGCTTGGACGGTACTGCACGTACTCCTCTCTTCAGGGCTAGCCAGTATGGCAGACTAGCTGTTGTCCGGCTGTTAGCTGAAGAATTCCATTGCAACTGTGCTGCTGAGGACCTGGTGCGATGCACCCCTCTGCATGCTGCTGCCCTTAGTGGTCACACCTCTGTTTTGAAGTACCTAGTGTCTCAGCCAGGAGTTGATCCACACCACAAGGATGAAAATGGTCGGACAGCTATCCACCTTGCCAGCCAGAAAGGCAACACAGAGGCAGTTCGATTTCTTGTTCAAGAGTGTGGATGTGATAGCAGTGCTGTTGATAAGTCACATGAAGTCACTCCCCTACATCTGGCTGCCAACAATGGCCACCTTGAGTTGGTTAAATTCCTTTGCTCTCTAGAGAACTGTGCCCCAGATGTTCAAGACTTACACGGTCGTACTGCCCTTCATTATGCTGCTGAGGGAGGTTACATGGAAGTTGTGAAATTCCTTGTCTCAAAACAGCATTGTAATTTATCCATCCGAGACACAAATGACATCACCCCTGTTCTCATTGCAAAATTGGCCGGTAACTCAGAAATTGTTGAATACCTTAACCAGCAGAGTGCAGAAACACCCAAAGAAGAACTAAAACTAAAGCGATCCGAGGGAATACCAGTTACTGTAGGTGGATCCAAAGCTGCAGATAACTGGCTGCAGAGGAATCTCGGCCAATCTCCTGAGAAGGTTGCTTTACGAGTGTTTGCTGTTCGTGGTGACTTAGACAAACTGAAAAAAGCTGTTGCTTCTGGTGGAATTGAAATCCTTAATGGGAAGGGGCCAAATGGGGAAACCCTTTTGCACAACGCTAGTTTTGCTGGTAATCTGGAAATTGTGAAGTATCTTGTGGAAGAATGTCACTGTGAAGTTCACTTGCTAGATGATGAACAGCACACCCCAATACACAATGCAGCTCATGAAGGGTTTACATCAACAGTACGCTTTTTGGCCTCGCAACCAGGCTGTGTCACAGATGCCAAAGACAGTAAGGGTCGAATCCCACTGCACTATGCCAGCCAGAACGGCCATTTTGATGTTGTGCGTGTTCTTGTGGAGGAGTTTGGATGTAGTGGAATGGCTGCAGACAAGAATGGTATTACTGCACTGCACCTGGCTGCTGGGCAGGGACACATTCATATTGTGAAGTTGCTGATTCACCGAGAGAACTCAGATCCCTCTATTACAGACAAAAATGGGCGCAGTGCACTTCACTATGCAAGCCAGGAGGGAAAGCTCGAGGTGGTCAAGTTTCTGATCTCTGAGTGTGGGTTTGACAGCATGGCAACTGATACCGAGCACGGCATCATGCCACTACACCTAGCTGCTGTCACAGGAAACCTTCCACTTGTCAAGTACCTCTCCTCTCTGAATCCCTGCAGGCCTGATACCAAAGACAAGCACGGCCGCACTCCTCTCCATTGTGCATGCCAGGGAGGGTTCCTGGGTGTTGTCCAGTACTTGGTTGATGAGCAACACTGTGATCCTTCCAGTCCTGATCATCTCGGAATCAGTCCTGCCATGCTTGCGTCCATGATAGGCGCCTCTGACGTTTCTCAGTTTCTTTCAAAGCGTGGTATCACCTTAGCTGATAATGCACCGAGGGCCGATGTAGACAACCTTTCCCGTGAAGGTGGTCTGAAATATGAGATGACTGAACTACTCTCTACTTTGCACAAGCAAACTGGTAAACTTCTCCTTCATGCAATAGCTGCTAGTGGTAATCTTGAAAGGCTCAGGAGTGCAATTGATGAACAAGGAGCAGACGTTTCTACTAAAGGCCCCAATGGAGAAACACCACTTCATCTTGCATGCCTTGCAGGCCACCTAAAAATCGTGAAGTTTCTAGTACTTGAATGCCACAGTGATGTCAATGGCCAGGATGATGAAGGACACACTCCGATCCACAACGCTGCCCACGAAGGGAATCTTGACATTGTAAAGTTTTTAGCATCTCAGTCTGAGTGTCACACAAATCCCCTGGACAACAATCGCAGAACCCCACTCCATTATGCCTGCCAGAATGGTCACTACAGTGTCGTTGCCTTTCTAACCAGTGAAGTTGATTGCCCCACTAATGTTCCAGACAAAAGCGGGACTACTCCTTTCCATGTTGCTGCATTTGCTGGAAACTTTAACATTGTCAAGTTGTTAGCAAGAACGGAAGGCTGTAGTATGGATTGCACTGACAAAAGTGGTCGCAGTGCTTTGCACTGTGCTTGCCAGGAAGGACACTTGGAGATAGCCAAGTTCCTTATCACTGAAACCGGAGCTGACTGCACGGTGAAAGACTCAGGCCATGGTGTGACTCCATTGCACTTGGCTGCCAACAGTGGCCACATAGACATTGTGAAGTTTTTGTGCAGCCAACAACGTCTTTCTGATATCGATATCAAGGATAAACACGGTCGAACACCACTGTATTATGCCTGCATGAGAGGTCACTTAACTGTTACAAAGTACCTGGTGACGGACAAGAACTGTGACCCTACTGTTCGTGATAACACTGGTTTAACACCAATTGAAGCTGCTGCTCTGGCAAATGCTAATGACGTTGTTAAATTTCTGAGAGCTATCGATCCTAATCTGCCTCCTTTCAATGCAGAAACTACAGAGAAGTCAAATGCATCCCCCGAGAGCTCAGAATTATCGACTTTTATTTCAGGGCTGAAGGGCAACTTGAGCGGTTTAATGCTACTGCGAGCTGCTGGGGATGGAAGTGTCGAAGAAGTAAGGAGAGCTCTGTCTCACTGTGGCAGCTCTGAAGTCCCGAAGGGGCCCAATGGAGAAACTGCTCTCCATCTTGCTGCCATTTCTGGCCACTTGGAAATTGTTGAACTTCTAGTATCTGAGTATGAGTATGATGTGAATGCTCAGGACAACAATGATCGCACCCCTCTGCTCTGCGCAGCTAATAGTGGCCACACATCCATTGTGAAATATTTGCTGAAACGGAATGAGTGTGATTTCAACATTGTGGATAAGAATGGCCGCTCTGCTTTGCACCATGCCTGCCAGAATGGTCATACTGATATTGTGGATCTTCTCCTCCAAGGAGGGCACTGTGCTGTTAACTTGGAGGATAAAGAGGGTACCACGTCCCTGCAGCTTGCTTCATTCAGTGGCCATCTTGGTATTGCAAAAATACTTGTCTCCCAGAAGAATTGCAACCCTCAGCATGCAGACCATGACGGTCGAACTGCTCTTCACTGTGCCAGCCAGGAAGGTTACACAGATATAGCAAAATTCCTTGTCGTTGAGTGTGGTTGCGACCCAATGAGTAAAGATAAACTGAATGGTGTTACATCTCTCCATTTCGCAGCCGCAAAAGGCCATGTGCAACTCGTGAAGTTCTTTTGTTCTTTGGAGAATTGTACTGTTGATCGCACAGACAATGCTGGACGAACAGCACTTCACAGAGCTGTTCAAGATGGACATGTAGAAATAGCTTCTCTTCTAGTTGAGGATTTCCACTGTAACTGCATGGCAGAGGACTATAACAAGATCACTTCTCTTCACATAGCTGCTTATAGAGGTCATCTGAAAATGCTCGAGCTACTTGTCAGACAGCCAAATGCCAGTGCAAAACTCAGAGACAATAATGGCCGTACGCCACTACACTGCGCATGTCAACAGGGTCATTATCCCATTGTTAAGTTCCTAGTGTCACAGTGTGGTGCTGACTGCATGGACAAGGACACAGCTCACAGAGTAACTTCTTTGCATCTTGCTGCGAGCAATGGCCATCTTGAGATAGTGAAGTACATCTGCTCCCTTCCAGGCAGTGAGCTTGAGTGCAAGGATAAAAATGAACGCACCCCACTACACTATGCAGTTCAAGAGAAGCGTACTGATGTGGTTAAATACCTTGTCAATGCTCACCACTGTAATCCTTTGCATAAAGACTGTCTAGGTGTTTCATCTCTTAGTCTAGCGGCCATTGTAGGATCGACAGAAATCATGGAGTTTCTCACAAGTCGAACCAATGATCATCCCATCGAACCTAGCAACGTTGGTACTGCATCCAGTGGTACTGCATCTGGGGATCAGTCTGCTTTGGAGAAAGGGAACAAATGGCTGCAATCAACACTCAAGGGTGGACCAGAGTCACTACTTCTGCGCACATTGGCTGTAAATGGAGAGTTTGAGAAGTTCAAAGAATTGTTATCTAAAGCTGGGCCTGATGTTGTTAAATCGATGGGTCCCAATGGAGAAATATTTCTCCACAATGCCAGCTTTGCTGGCCACCTTGAGATTGTCAAATACCTGGTATTGGAGTGTCACAGCGATGTTAATAGCCAGGATAATGAAGGTCATACTCCAGTGCACAATGCTGCCCATGAGGGCTTCACAGAAGTAGTCCGATTCCTAGCCTCCCAGCCAGGATGCAATGTAAATGTCAAAGATCAGAATGGTCGCATCCCACTACACTTTGCCAGCCAGAATGGCCACTATGATGTTGTCGTTCTGCTTTTAGCTGCGTACCAGTGCAACTGTTTGGCTGGAGACAAGACTGGTGTGACCCCCCTACAACTAGCTGCAGGAAGTGGCCATCTTAACATTCTTCAGCTGATGATTAGCGAGGAAGGAACTGACCCACATCACGCTGATGGACATGGGCGTACCCCACTTCATTCTGCCTGCCAAGAGGGACAAGTAAACACCGCAAAATATCTCATTTCTCAATGTGATGCCAATCCAATGGCTCAAGATACTCAACATTCAGTAACATCGTTGCATCTTGCAGCCAATAGTGGACACCTTGAACTTGCAAAGTTTATCTGTTCCCAAAATGGCTGCAATCCTGATTGCAAGGATAAGTATGGTCGTACCCCACTTCACTATGCTTCCCAGGAGGGCTGGCTAAATATGGTAAAATACCTGGTGGAGGAATGCAATTGCAACCCTTCTTTGAAAGATGCAAAGGGAGTATCACCAATTGAGCTTGCAGTGATAGCTGGAAACGTTGATATTGTTGAGTTTCTTAGAACACTTGACACATCCTCAATGAGCGACACTACTCCGTCCAACGCTGAACCAACCAACGAGACCAGTACTCCTTCCAGCAAAACGCACAACTTGCTAATCATGGCTTTAGCAGCAAAAGGAGACCTAGATAAACTGAAACTGATTATGTTGGGGGGGAAAGACATATCTCCAGTTGGTCCAAGCGGAGAAACACCTCTGCATGTTGCTGCCTTTAATGGACACCTGGATACGGTAAAGTACCTTGTTCTGAACCATAGTTATGACATAAATACTTGTGATAATGATGGTGACACACCTCTGCATTGTGCAGCCAACCAAGGCCACACATCTGTTGTGCATTTCCTGACTCTTAGGAATGATTGCAATGTGCGAGTCCCGGATGTCAATGGCCGAATTGCATTGCACAGTGCCTGCCAAAATGGCCACTGTGAAGTTGCAACCATTCTGCTAGAAATGGACAGCAGCACTCGAAACCTACAAGACCATGAAGGCACCACACCCTTTCAACTTGCAGCCTTTAATGGACACTTAGATGTTGTCAAGTACCTTATGAATGCAGGCGATTGTGATCCTGGAATACGTGACAACGATGGTCGCACTGCTCTCCACTGTGCTTGTCAACAAGGCCACCTCCCTGTTGTTAAACTACTGATTACAGAGTGTAGTTCTGACTACACAGCCAAGGATCACAAGTACAATGTCACTCCAGTACACCTTGCTGCTAACAACGGCCACCTGGACGTCGTGAAGTTTGTATGTTCTCAGCCCAACTCAGAGCCAGACTGTAAGGACAAATCTGGTCGCACTCCTCTCCATTATGCCTGCCAGAGTGGGCACTTGGGAGTGGTGAAGTACCTAGTGCAAGAGCAGAGTTGTGATCCATCCATTGAAGATCATAATGATGTTTCTCCTGTTCAGTTAGCAGCTGCATTAGGCTCAAGGGATATTGTCACGTTCTTTAAAGAAAGCAACTTTGCAGTGCCAAATCAACCTTCAGGTCCATTTTCAGCTCTTGGTTCTGCTTTGTCTGGTGGCAACTTCCTCCAACAAATGCAGTCAGCACTTGAGCATCCACAGAAGATTCTCCTTCGTTTGCTTGCCATTGAAGGAAATCTTGAAAAACTCCGAGCAGCCATTGCAGCCGATCCTGCTAGTGTACGCTCAAAGGGTCTCAGCGGGGAAACGCTGCTCCACAATGCCAGCTTTGCTGGTCACCTTGAGATTGTCAAGTACCTGACATTGGAGTGTCACAGTGATGTTAATAGCCAGGATAATGAAGGTCATACTCCAGTGCACAATGCTGCCCATGAGGGCTTCACAGAAGTTGTCCGATTCCTAGCCTCCCAGCCAGGATGCAATGTAAATGTCAAAGATCAGAATGGTCGCATTCCACTACACTTTGCCAGCCAAAATGGCCACTTTCAAGTTGTCAAACTTCTTGTTGGAGAATACCATGGTAACAGCACAGCTGAGGATGATAATGGTGTAGTGCCATTTCAGTTGGCTTCAGAAGCTGGACATTCTGAGATATTCAAGTTCCTTGTCAAAGAAGGCAATGCTGATGTGTCCCACACGGATGGGAATGGTCGCAGTGCACTCCACTGTGCAAGCCAGCAAGGTTGCCTTGAGATTGTGGCCTTCCTTGTGTCAGAGTGCGGTGTGAACTGCACAGTCAAGGACAAAACCCACAATGTGACAGCTCTTCACCTAGCTGCCAACAATGGCCACCTGCCTGTAGTCAAATTACTGTGTTCCAAGGAAAGAATGGATGCAGAAGTTAAGGACAAGTATGGTCGAACTCCTCTGCACTACGCCTGCCAGGGAGAGCACTTACATGTGGTTAAATACCTGATCTTGGAACGCCAGTGTAGTCCACACTTGAAAGATGAATCTGGAATCACACCCCTGCACTTGGCTGCTGTGAAGGGTAGCACTGAAGTGGTAAAATTCATCAAAGCACATTCTAGTGCTCCGCCGAATGATGTTGAGTTTGGTGGTAAAATTAGTGGAGAGTCATGGATGCAGTTTGCCCTTCGAGACCAACCAGAGGGCATAGCTGTGCGAATGATGGCTGTTGAGGGTAAACTAGAAAAGGTGAAACAGGCAGTGTCGCAACATGGAATGCAGATTTTGAAAGAGAAGGGTCCTCAAGGGGAGACCGTCCTACACAATGCTGCCTTTGCTGGACACCTTAACATTGTCAAGTACCTAGTTGAAGATTGCCAATGTGATATAAACCTTCAGGATGGGGAGGGTCACACTCCAGTCCACAATGCTTCCCATGAAGGCCACACTGACGTTGTAAGATTCCTAATCTCCCTGAATGACTGTGACCTGAATGTGAAGGACCACAATGGTCGTGTGCCGATCCATTATGCAACCCAAAATGGACATTTTGAAACAGCATCTCTCCTGCTGAATGAAGGAAAGTGTGGCAGCATGGGAAGAGACAGTAAAGGGTCTACCCCATTGCATCTGGCAGCTTTTGCTGGCCACTTCAACATTGTGAAACTGCTTGCAGCCCAGAAGAACTGTAATCCTCTGGCTGTCGACAGCCAAGGCCGCTCCCCTCTCCACTGTGCTAGCCAGGAGGGCAATACTGCAGTGGTTGAGTTCCTTGTTTCTCAGTGTGGTGCTGATGTCATGCAGAAAGACACGCAGCACGAAGTCACTGCCCTCCATCTGTCTGCCAACAATGGGCATCTCGAGATTTTCAAGTTTCTCTGCTCTCGCCAAGATTCATCTGCGGAGGTGAAGGACAAACATAGTCGCACTCCATTACACTATGCCTGCTTGGGAGGCTACCTGAATATTGTAAAGTATCTTGTTCTTGAGAAGAAATGTAATACAACGTGCCAAGATGAAATGGGCCTCACTCCCAGCAACCTTGCTGGTTTGAAGGGAAATTCTGCCATAGTTGCGTTTTTCAAGCAACAGAACATTCCTGTTGAAAGATTAGATTCATCTCTGCTTCTTCAGGGAGGATCTTGGGTGCGCAATAACCCAGAAGATCTTAGTCTGCGTATGTATGCTGTCAGTGGTAACCTACAGCAGTTAAAACAGACTATTTCAGCTTCTTCGAAACCAGCTGAGATGATAAATGAAAAGGGTCCACATGGTGAGACTGTTCTGCACAACGCTGCATTTGCAGGGCATCTGGAGGTGGTATCCTATCTTGTAGTTGAGTGTAAAGCAGATTTGAATTTCCAAGACCAAGATGGTCATACTCCACTGCACAATGCTGCCCACAATGGGTTCACAGAAGTGGTGAAGTTCCTGACATCTCAGCCTGGGTGCCTAATTTCTCCATTCGACAAACATCGAAGATCCCCTCTCCACTATGCAGCCCAGAACGGGCACGTGGAGGTGGTTTGCTACCTGGTTGATGAGCATAACTGTGACACTATGGCCGAAGACGAGAAAGGTGTGACTCCTTTCCAGCTTTCAGCTGAAGCTGGTCATCTCGAAATTGTGAAGTTTATGACTACCAAAAAGAATTGTGAACCCAACCACAGAGATCACAATGGTCGTACCGCCCTTCATGGTGCCAGCCAAAGTTGTCACCTGGAAATTGCGAAGTTTCTGATCTCAGAATGTGGCAGTGACTGTATGACTGCGGATATAGCACATGGGGTCTCATCTGTCCACCTGGCAGCTGCAAATGGTGGTTTGGAGCTATTGAAGTACTTCAGCAGCTTGGCCAACTGTGATATGAATACAAGAGGGAAGAATTACCGCACCCCACTGCACCAGAGTAGTCAGAATGGCTATGAAGACATCGTGCGGTATTTAGTAGAGGAGCATGATTGTAACATCATGTCTAAAGATCGTGGAGGTATCACACCTTTTCACCTGGCTGCCTATAACGGCCATGTTGATATCCTGCTGTTTTTCATCAAACAACCGAATGTGAGTCCTACTTGTAAAGATGGCAGTGGGCGAACTGCTCTACACTGTGCCAGCCAACAAGGCCATCTCCGTGTCGTGAAGCTTCTAGTAAACGAGTATGGCTGTGATTTCATGGAGAAAGACAAAGAGCATGGAGTCACTCCACTACATCTAGCAGCGTCGGGGGGCCATCAGGATATTTTGCGATTCTATTCCTCCAAGGGAACAAATGCAGCGAGTGTCAAGGACATTCACGGCCGAACGCCATTGCACTATGCCTGCCAGGATGGGCACCTGGAGGTGGTGAAGATGCTGGTGAAGGAGATGCAATGTGATGCCAATGAGAAGGACAAGATAGGAGTCACTCCCCTTCAGTTGGCGGTCGTCAATGGAAACACTGAGATTGCCAAATGGATTCAAGAGTTCTCAGAAGGAACTCAAACAACAGCTGTAAGTATTTTTCAAGATGTTCACTATTTTGTCCATTAATACATATATAATGCCATATAGAATGCAAGTGTCTTAGCGTGAGGCACCTAATCGTGCAGCGCAGTCACGTCGCATTATAAGTATTATGATATATCCATCACACTTTAATTGTGTGTGGGCTGGCAGTATGGGTAGCAGTATAGGCGGTCAGTAGGCGTGCTGCATGCCGCATGCAGTGTGAACCTCTGCTACAGTGGAGTCCCTGCATGTCTGCTGGTAGTACACAAATTTTGTTCTGAATCGTTTGCAACAATGAACGTATAATTATCTTCGCGCTAGGCCAGGAAGGCAGAACCTCGCTAACACGTTTTTTTGCCATCTCCTCACTCTCAACTGAACTTTGTACAGCTTGAACTTCGCACCTTTCTATTGGTCCCACACAAAACGACACCTACTGATATGGATTGTAAGCACATGCGTGAGGCAAATAAAGACACTGCGCATGCGTATTCCTAGTTTACTTCTTATTACTATAGCCACGTGCTCCCCAATGCTTGTAACCTTAACTCTTTAGGGCCCAAATTTCTTTCTCTAGGTCATTTTCATTCTTTAGAACACTTAAACATACCCTAATTTCTGTTCCATGGCGTTGCTGGGCTCGAAACTGCTCACACAGGTAATTTCAGCTATACTAAGCGTATACGTGACTTAACTACGCCCACCAATTAACGAACATGCAATCAAGTCTCCCGAGAAATGGCAACCCACTGTAGCTGAAAAATGGGCCATGTATGCTGGAAATGGAGGCCCTACAAAGCCAGACAGCTACTTTCTAACCCCATTTATGCCAAAATCGATGGAAATGGCCTTCCCAGTGCCGTCCAAGACCTTTCTACCGCGGAGCCCAGACACGGCCATGCTGTTTGCACCCTCCGGGTGCACCCACCCATCTCCCCCTGTCCCGCCCTTTCTGCTGTCGCAGAACCTATCTCCCAAGGACATTGCCGGAAGTCACATGATGAAGCTGAAAGTATTATGACGACATTTGGCGCTATGGGCCCTAAAGGGCTAAGGCCTAAGTTAGTTTATTAATATTGCCGGATCTATATCTGACCTTGAGAATCAGGAATGGTAGTTTAAAAGGCTCTTGGATGGCATGCCAGCTCTTCCCACCCATCCACCTCCTTTCATCGGCAAAGAATATTGTAGAAGCCCCTGTCATTTTCATGTTTTGATCATCACAGCTGATATTTTATTCTGCAGCAAACTGCTACCTACAACTTGAACATGCCACCTGCAACTGGTGATATTGCTGATCTATTGAGGTGAGCATCACTTGTTGTAATATAGCCAGCTTGAAATCTTGTTTGCTAGTTGGAGGTTATGAGCCTACTTCCGCCTTTAAACTTTAAACCTGTTTCTGAAATTCTGATGCTAGATACCTTGACCTCTGTATCTAGCTCAGTCCAATGATTACATACTTAATGACAAACTTCCAATTCGATATGGCAATAATTATTGTGTAGTAAGACTGATACCAGTAGTGGTACCACTGTGGGGCATATACTCGGTTAACCCTTTAAATTGCGTATGTGTATGCATCACACAACTTTCAACTTGTGATGTCATATATGTATAATTATGTAGGTAGTACCATAGTCATAGTTAATTTCATGGTGGGAGAATTTTTGCAGTATTCATGGGTGAAGTAAGACCGCAAATGTTAAATGTGTGAAATAGTAACTAGGTACTGCTGCCACAAGTGATTAGAACAGAATGGAGAATCTCACAGTAATCCAAGGTTAATCATGACAAGCTACAATCTAAGAAACAACATACAAACAACTGGCAACCCCCCCCCCCCCCCCCCCCCCCCCCCCCCCCCCCGACTACTATGAGGGCTATGAGGGGTGAGAGTTCGCCATATGATGACCCCAAGAGACCTTGAAGTAGCTACGTACAGCATATCTGTCGTTCGTATTCCTGGGCTCGCGCTCACACGGTAGCTCTTTCCCGACAGCTGCATCCTTATATATAACCAGGAGTGTAATATTCTAGGTTGCTCACACACAAATAATTACTAGTTTATCCAGTCACATATCTTCATATACCTATAGGCTCACACACAAATAATTATTCCAGTCACATATCTTCATATACCTATAGGCTTGTTGGAAACCCTCCAGGGCACCGCCCACCTCAAAGGCTTGCTGGAAACACTGGGCCCAGCCCACCTCAAAGACTACCCAACTGTCCTGTCCAGTAGATACTTGCTGTGATATAACAACACAAGTAGGTGTTGTGAAGACTAGCTACTTTAGTATAACTTATGCTGCTCTAGGCTACTAGTATTGTATGTATTGCACTGTTGATGCTCCTGACCCCCAATAGAATTATATTCTGCTTATGATTGTGCATGCATGTATGTACTAGATGATGATGATGTCTTGTTTGTATCAGATATACCAGTTACCATGGAGATGGTAGTGCAACGTCATCACCAAAATCGGGGACCAACCCCCTTTGATCCTTGCATTCAAATCCAACCGATTGAGCCACTGCTTGAAAATAATTACAGCTGTGACTCTTATATGGGTGAAGTAGCACCACTTCGAATACAGAACAATGAACACATTTCGGAACGACTGGTGTCAGTCATGATTCTAGCTGTGTCTACCAGATAATTATACATATATAGCTAGCTACCACAGAACTCTTGGCCATCTACAACTGTTGCTGTGAACCTGTAGGTGCACTGGTGAGAGTGGCAGAACCTAGATGGCCTCCACACACAGAACACGTGCAGATGCAACACAGCACATAGGTTCGCGAAAGACGGTTTTTCCCACGCATGCGCAATGAATAGCTAGCTCCATACAGATGCAGCTCCACCGCATTCCACTTAGCGCACTTTATCACCCAGCTAGCTAGCTAGCTGTATTGCGTATATAGACGTCCGGACATGCACTGCAAACCTCTGCTGCTGCTGTTTGCTGCGGTGGTGACGACCCTCCTGAGCATCGCCTGGGTAGCCCAGACTCTCACCAAAATCATCACTCCATCGGGAGACGACCGCCTTTACTACACCACATTGGGAGAGCTGCCTCTCGCCTTGTCTCAGTTGGCTCTCAGAAGCGAAAACACTGATACGAGATCTAGAGAGCAACTGTCCCTACTTCAGTTCAATCAGTGGACTATCCTCAGTGATCAAGACAGCCGAAACTGGACAGAGTGGCATCAGGCTGAGCCCACGGAAGTCGGTGTCGACGTCGCTGCAGATGGCCAGCAGAAACGTTATCAGCCAGGTGAATATGAAAATTCATATGTCGAAAGGGATATAAAAGGTAAGAAAAAAGAAGCACGGTTGGACTTTGAAATTGACAACACCGCCGACAGAGAGCAAGATAGAACATCTGATGTAGTACTGAGAAATGAGGAGGGAAGTCTAGTAGAGGTGGGGGATCCTGTATCTGCTGAGGATGTGAACAAAAGGACACCACTACTTGGTAATGAGATTAGTCGAGAGGCAGTGACCAGTTCTAAACATGTTGGAAGAGATGCAACTCGCCAGAACACAAGAGAAAACTCTCCACAAAAAGAAAATTCACAGATGTCACCTTCCACTTCTGACGGTTTCACAAGTGGACATGCCTTCAGCCTGCCAGTGCCATTTGCTACTTTACCTCTAGGCCGAATATTGCAAACTCAGTGGATGAAAGAGTTAAGAGACTATCTTGGCTCTTTAAAGCCTCACTCAGGTCCCATCACCCTAGTCTCATCTGACTACAAGTACCGTGAGGTACTTCTGAACTGGCTCATCTCAGCTCTGGTCCGAGTGGATACACCACTCAGCAACGTACTGGTGCTGTCACTTGATCCATCACTCCACACTCTCTTGCGGGGCAGAGGGTTTGCATGCATTCACATCCCTCCAGAGTCACTGTGCCCAGCGCTAACTGCGAACCTCACTAGTCATGTTGCTTTCAAACAAGTACATGTTTTGAGGCTGACAGTGATGAGGTTTCTAAATCACTGGGGGTTCGATGTTGCAAATTACGACACTGATGCAATTATTATGAAGAACCCAGAACCGCTGTACTACCAGAAGTATGGAGGGAGTGACTTCATTGGATCGTATGGCCACTTCCCCCATGAGATGCAGAGAGAGTGGGGGTTAGCAGTCTGCATTGGAGTGGTGATGATCAAGAGTACAATTCATACAGGTATAGTTATCCTTATCCTGCAGTGTACACATGTATGGCTAGTCTCGGCCCCAGACCCAAACCAATTCTAAGTACAGCCCCAGCACGGCTTGTGATCCGTGCTGGGGTTGGTTTGGGTCTGGGGCCGAGACTAAAGTATGGCATGATCTGTCAGTTACGGTCTACTGTCAGCTAAGAAGTAAGTATAGCTAATCATGTTTAAGAGCCTGTCATGAAATTCAGTATACGTACTCTTGCTGATGCTTATCCTTGCATGCTTTCTTGTTTACCAGAGCAGTACTGGGAGGCGATGAGTCAAGTTCTCCCAGAGGCCACTAATGACCAGGCCAAGCTCAACATGGCACTCAAGGCCATGAACATAGTGTGGAGCAATGGTACTAATGGACTACGCAGACCAATTCTAAGAGAAGCATGGCAGGGTAGTGGCAAGGGTGGGTTTACAGCGACCGTCCTACCTTCTACTGTGGTGTGCAGGAGAGAGTGCTCCCGGCACCTCCGGTCATTGTACTACGCCTGGCACAAGGGTGGTACACAGACGAGAGACGGCAAGAGGAAATACGCAGCAGCTGCGGGACTGTGGTACCTAAGATCAGACTGGATGGCTGTTAGTGACAGGACTACTGCTCGTGGGCTGCGGTGGCTAAAAGCCATAGCACATTAGTCGGTGGTGGTGTTCACCATAATGAATATGCATGATGAAATCACACTCAAGCAATCAGTCACAAATTTATCGCTCTGCATGGATGTGAATAAAGTTTGGAAGGAGAGCCAAAAGACATGCAGGAAGGTTTGGGATCAAGGTGGGATTTGAACCCAGTAAAATACCTGTCAGGCACCTTTTACCAGTGAGCCACAGCATGCAAAGGAGCAGAAGCAAGTCTACATAATATTATGTAGCAGCAGGGCTAGCTGTGGCTTCGGCGCACCCCCTGCCATATTCGAAGAACAATCATACCAGTAGCTACACCCCTTTGAAAAAATAGGGCTCAAACACACTTAGCTAATTTTAACGAAGTGGATATTGGTCCGGCAGGAAGGGCCTAGGCCGGTTCTAGATGCGCGCGCGTTTCCGGTGCCTATACCTAAAGTATGTACTTCCTGCCGGACCAATATCCACGTCGTAATTTTAAACCACCTATATTTTGCTACTTTGGCGGGTGCCAACTGGCATTTTTATATACTTCTGTAAACCTGCTTATACCTACCCATCTTTATCTATCTATCTGCCTATCTATCTATCTGTCTGTCTATCTATCTATCACAGTCCATAAATCGGTAGCACAGCGGACGCACGCGCACAGTGGCTCAATCGGTAGTAGGGGGCGCGGTCGCGCCCCCTCGGCCTCCGTGGAAAAAGAGGTTGGAGTCGACAGGCAGGACTACTCAATCGGTTGGATTTGAACCTGGGGATAGGCCCTTAGCCTAAGTCCCTGGCTTCTTAGTAGGAATGTTTTGCCTAATAGGCTATGCTATGCAATCCCATACTAGTATATCCGGGCTGCATTCCACTTCCCGCACATTATCACCCAGCTACATGTAGCTAGCAGTAGCTACTGCGACAACGTCCGGACATGCACTGCAAACCTCTGTTGCTGCTGTTTGCTGCGGTGATGACCTCCCTGCTGAGCATCGCTTGGGTATCTCAGACTCTCACCAAAATCACCACTCAATCGGGAGAGGAACGTTATCAGCAGGATGATTCATATGCAGAAAGGAATACAAAAAGTGAGAAAAATGAAGCATGGTTGGACTTTGAGATCGACAACACCACTGACAGAGAGCGGCTAGATAGAACATCTGATGTAGTACTGAGAAAAGAGGAGGGAAGGCTAGTAGAGGTGGGGGATCCCGTATCTAGATCTGCAGAGGATGTGAACAAAGGGACACCGCTACTTGATAATGAGACACTGCTACTTGATACTGAGATTAATGGAGAGGCAGTGACCAGTTCTAAACATGTTGGAAGAGATGCAATTCACCAGAACACAAGAGAAAACTCTCCACATAAAGAAGATTTACAGATGTCACTTTCCAATAATTCTGACGGTTTCACTAGTGGATCCGAACAAGCTTTCAGCCTGCCAGTGCCATTTGCTACTTTACCTCTAGGCCGAATATTACAAACTCAGTGGTTGAAAGAGCTAAGAGACTATCTTAGTAGCTACTTTAAAGCCTCACTCAGGTCCCATCACCCTAGTCTCATCTGACTACAAGTACCGTGAGGTACTTCTGAACTGGCTCATCTCAGCTCTGGTCCAAGTGGATACACCACTCAGCAACGTACTGGTGCTGTCACTTGATCCATCACTCCACACTCTCTTGCAGGGCAGAGGGTTTGCATGCATTTACATCTCTCCAGAGTCACTGCTAAACCCAGCACAAACTGCGAGCATCACTAGTCGTGTTGCTCCACAGGTATATGTCTTGAGGCTAACAGTGATGAGGTTTCTAAATCACTGGGGGTTTGATGTCGCAAATTATGATACTGATGCAATTATTATAAAGAACCCAGAACCGCTGTACTACCAGAAGTATGGAGGGAGCGACTTCATTGGATCGTATGGCCATTCCCCCGATGAGGTGCAGAGAGAGTGGGGAATAGCAATCAGCATGGGAATGGTGATGATCAAGAGTACAATTCATACAGGTATTAATCACTGCTAAAAATCGGGTGCTATAACAGCACCAAGTGTGTCAAATAGTATTAACCATGCATGTTGAAGAGCCTGATTTATTTCTAAGTACACTTGCTGATGCTTATCCTTGCATATGCTTTCTTGTTTACCAGAGCAGTACTGGGAGGCGATGAGTCAAGTTCTTCCAAAGTCCGCTAATGACCAGGCCAAGCTCAACATGGCACTTAAGGCCATGAATATTGTGTGGAACAATGGTACTAATGGACTACACAGACCAATTCTAAGAGAAGCATGGCAAGGTAGTGGCAGGGGTGGGTTTACAGCGACTGTCCTACCTTCTACTGTGGTGTGCAGGGGACACGGAGAGTGCTCCCGGCACCGCGCGTCATTTTTCTACGTCTGGCACAAGGGTGGTAAACACGAGACCGGCAAAAGGAAATATGCAGCAGCAGCGAGACGGTGGTGCCTGAGATCAGACTGGATGGCTGTTACTGACGGGACTACTGCTCATGGGCTGCTGTGGCTAAAAGCTATAGCACATTATAGTTAGTGGTGGTGTTCACCATAATGAATTGAAATCATACCCAATCAGTCACAATTTTATCCTATCATACATATATAATTACAATTAGAGTATAGTTGTACCAATTCCACCAATCAGATTACTCACTGCGAGGTATCTAAATCTGATAGAAAACCTCGTCTTCAATAGAAAACCTCGTACGGGGTTTTCTATTGAGCCCCCAGGATACACAATTATTGTTTACTGCCAACTTGAAATCCATGGCAACTACATAAAAATTATAGCATGCAGCTGCTTTAGAATTATTGGCAGTGCACATGTCTGCGTACTTCTCTGTGTTTGTCTTCGTTGGACGGCTACGTCAGTACACGAGAGCTCGAAGGAGGAGCTAAGCGGTAAATGACGGCACTGGTGGGGTGGAGCCAAGTTGAGGGGCGGAGCCATATGACTGCTCGTGCGCGCCTTGTCAGCGCTTACCTGCTGCTCGTAGCCAGTCCGTTATTTCTTCGAAAAGGACATCCGATGGTAAGTTATTCTGTTGAAAACTGGAGCGCTAGTGTAGTACCGTTGCTACGTTGCTGTACTCTAGACCAAGGGATCTAGAAACCTGAGGGCCCTGGGCTGTAGCGTCCCGAGCGCAGTGCAGCGAGGGCACACAGCGCTAGTATCTGCCTTGTACTGTACTCGTTTCCAGTCTGTTATTTCGTCGAAAAGGACCTCCGACTCGTAGGTTATTTTGTTGACAACTGAAGCGCTAGCGTAGTTATCGTTGCTATACTCTAAATCGGTTAGGCACTGAGACCAATGGGATCTACGCGATTTAGAAACCCTCGGGCCCTTAGTAGCGCCCTCGCTGCGCTCGGGACGCTACAGCCCAGGGCCCTCGGGTTTCTAAATCGCGTAGATCCCTTGGTCTCAGTGTCTAACCTATATGTGTAAAAAATGAAGATGAAGGCCATTCTGAGGTAGTCAAACGTTTATTAATTATTTACGCAGCACAATTTTCCCCTACCAGGAGTGTAGCTAATGAAAAAATGCCTCAAATTTTGAAAACACTTTAAAACCGCCTACTTTGCCAACTGGGATTTGCGCCTATGTTCCATTTTCACTTAATTGATGAGTTCACATGTGTAAGTACATTACCCACCATAATTAGGCCACACCAAATTCATTTCATGTTTCTTGGATCTTGCAGGTCTATTTCTTTTGAGGATTACCCAACAAATGTTGTTAAAATTAACGAGCTTGTAGTAGTGGGCGTGGTTGAATTACATGCTCGTGTGTCAAGTGTGCAGGCCACCTAGGAAGCAGTGACACCTTGAACTGTGGTCAAGTGTTCGAAGGTAAGCTGTTTCATAATGATATTAATTTTTTTTGGTTTGCCTGCCACTCAGGTCACAATTGGGACTGGTCTGTCTGAAAAAAAAATTTGGTGTAGCCTTATACGTACTTATGTTGGTGAACCGCAAGTGCACATTATACATAATTATGTAATCTATAGCATTAATATTGTGCAGATGGGAAGCAGCTGCAACTTCTGTAGTGTACTGATACGTTTTTGTACTGATGAAAAACAGGCCTCAAGATCTTCCAAGTGGCATGCACTACATGTTCACAGCAACAGTTGTAGACGGCCAAGAGAGTTCTGTGGTAGCTATCTATAGCTGAACACGGCTAGAATCACACCCACTGTATGGCAGCACCAGTAAACATAGTGGAGATGGTGCTGCTTGATCCTAATAAGAATTACAGCCATAAGCAGTGTGAATAGTATTATATATATGTGCTAATGTGCTAGCTTCTGGATTTGTAGGCATGCACTAGCTGTGCCTACAAATCCAAAAGATAGCACATTAGAGCACATAATTACTAACGTGATAGATTGTAACTACCTTATGTGTGGTATTTGATGTTGTAGGTTTTGAAAAAAGGCCTGTATGTTACTGTGCTGTGCTGTAGCTAGCTACATGGGTTAGGATTGGTAGCTAGCTAGGATCAGGCAGATATAACACAGTGGCTCAATTGGTTGGATTTGGATCGAAAGGGGAGTCCGGACATGCACTGCGAGCATCTGGATGCATGGGAAGGGGGATTTGAACCCAGCAAATACCTGTCAGGCACTTGAGCTACAGCATGCAAGGAGCAGAAGTAAGACTGCGTATATAGCAGCATGGCTAGCGATGTGATTAGAAATCTATAGAATTCCGCATAAATTTGCCCAATTAAATTACAAGGAGTTGATGAATCATGATGTACAATGTCACAATAATAGATAGATAAATTTTAATTTTAGACAGGAAATAAGCTTAATACATGTACTTCATACACCATAATTATTGTACCTATGCATGCATTGGCAGGTATGCATATGCATGCACAAACTCACTTATAGTTCTAATGGAATTCTATACCTAAGTCCATACCAATTCCACGATTCCACATAATGGCCTGGAATATTTCCAAATCCACAAATTCAATTACAATGCCCTATAGCAAATTTGAATCCAGAAGTTGAGTGTGTATTCTGGTGCCCATGCACATGACATGGCATGGAGTCAACCCAGACTAACAGTCTACGTGCTCACTGCGCAGAACAAGACTGCATGTCGTTGCAACTTGACCAGACCCTCCTCCCTTCCGTGTGGGTATATACCTGGTCTGGCCGGCGCCCCGCGAGACTATGCGGCTATATATATTATATATAGCTAGGTGGAGCTCATGCAGATCGGGAAGATAGCTAGAACTGATATAACACAGTGAGTGGCTCGATCGGTTGGATATTTGAACCCAATATCGAAGGAGGATAGATCCACAGCGAATACTGAATAGTCAACGCTGCAGCTCCACCAAATCCGTGCTGCCATGGATGAAACGTAATTATCCTTGGTGCTGCATTCCACTTCCGGCACATTATCACCCAGCTAGCGGTATTGCGACGACGTCCGGACATGCACTGCAAACCTCATTTGCTGCTGTTTGCTGCGGTGGTGACCACCCTCCTCAGCATTGCCTGGATAGCCCAGACTCTCACCAAAACCATCACCCCATTGGGAGACGACCACAATGCCACTGCAGATGGCCAGCAGGAACGTTATCAGCACTATGAAGATTTGTATGCAGAAAGGGATGCAAAAAGTGTGAAAAAAGAAGCATGGTTGGACTTTGAAATCAACAATACCACTGACAGAGAGCGGCTAGATAGAACATCTGATGTAGTACTGAGAAAAGAGGAGGGAAGGCTAGTAGAGGTGGGGGATCCCGTATCTAGATCTGCAGAGGATGTGAACAAAGGGACACCGCTACTTGGTAATGAGACACTGCTACTTGATACTGAGATTAATGGAGAGGCAGTGACCAGCTCTAAACATGTTGGAAGAGATGCAATTCACCAGAACACAAGAGAAAACACTTCTGACGGTTTCAAAAATGGACAAGCCTTCAGCCTGCCAGTGCCAATTGCTACTTTACCTCTAGGCCAAATTTTGCAAACTCAGTGGCTGAAAGAGCTAAGAGACTTTCTTAGCATTTTAAAGCCTCACTCAGGTCCTATTAGCCTAGTCTCATCTGACTACAAGTACCGTGAGCTACTTCTGAACTGGCTCATCTCAGCTCTGGTCCGAGTGGATACACCGCTCAGCAACGTACTGGTGCTGTCACTTGATCCATCACTCCACACTCTCTTGCAGGGCAGAGGGTTTGCATGCATTCACATACCCCCAGAGTCACTGCTAAACCCAGCAGTAACTGTGATCCTCAGTAGTCATGTAGCTTCACAAGTATATGTCTTGAGGCTAACAGTGATGAGGTTTCTAAATCACTGGGGGTTTGATGTTGCAAATTATGATACTGATGCAATTATTATAAAGAACCCAGAATCGCTGTACTACCAGAAGTATGGAGGGAGCGACTTCATTGGATCGTATGGCCATTCCCCCGATGAGGTGCAGAGAGAGTGGGGGATAGCAATCTGCATGGGAATGGTGATGATCAAGAGTACAATTCATACAGGTATATAATTTTCCTATCAGCATGATCTATATGGTCAGTCACTATCTAGCTACTGTTAGCCACGAGGTAACATTGGATAGCCTTTTTACAGAGCCTGTCATGCAATTCATGCAGTACGTATACTCTTGCATGCTGATGCTTATATATCCTTGTATGCTTTCTTGTTTACCAGAGCAGTACTGGGAGGCGATGAGTCAAGTTCTTCGAAAGACAACTAGTGACCAGGCCAAGCTCAACATGGCACTCAAGGCCATGAATATTGTGTGGAACAATGGTACTAATGGACTACACAGACCAATTCTAAGAGAAGCATGGCAAGGTAGTGGCAGGGGTGGGTTTACAGCGACTGTCCTACCTTCTACTGTGGTGTGCAGGGGACACGGAGAGTGCTCCAGGCACCGCGCGTCATTTTTCTACGTCTGGCACAAGGGTGGTAAACACGAGACCGGCAAAAGGAAATATGCAGCAGCGGCGAGACTGTGGTACCTGAGATCAGACTGGATGGCTGTTACTGACGGGACAACTGCTCATGGGCTGCTGTGGCTAAAAGCTATAGCACATTAGTTAGTAGTGGTGTTCATCATAATGAATGTGGATGACTGCATGTTGACCAATCAGTTACACCTAGCTATATATTATGAGTGTAAATCTCTGCATGGGTGAGCATTCATTGGGAGCAGAAAATTCCTGGGATTTGAACCTAGCCTCGTTCCCAGGCCCGAGACCCCCGGGCCTGAGACTCTTGGGCCTGGGAACGAGGCTAATTTGAACCCAGCTTGGACCTTTCAAAAAGCTACAATTCAGGCACACTTTACCATGCCAGCCATTGAGCGATACACAGAATGCAAAGCAATTGAGGCCTAAAATTATGGGTTAGTTGTACCCAACATTAATTGCTTAGTTGTGTCAGGTGCACCCAATGCTGTTAGCTTATAGCTAGTTGCTTACTTTCACTCAGTACTCGACATACTCTATATCAAGTAACGAGAGAACCTTTGGAGTTGCTCTACTGCCCCAGCTTAGAATTCATGACATCATAGGTTGCTTTTTGTGAAAAAAAACGTAGAATTCATGACATCATAGGGTGCTTTTTGTGAAAAAAATCGGTCAAAACCAAACATTTCACGTCATTCTAGCAACGGTCATTGAAGTTAATTAAATATGCATGTGACCTTTGATCTGTATGAACTTGAGTCATGCAGTCCCATGTTCAAGACAAGTGAAGAATCACGACCTGTCAGCACCCTCAAGACGTCAATTAAGGTTATTTTGTACAGTGTGGCATATATAGCAATACTGCTTTGTGATTGGTCATGAGGGTGTCACTATACCAGAATCATGATAACATAATATGTTACATTTCCTGTACATGACTGCATGTGTGAATTGGCAGGCGTGCAAACGCACACGTACAGTTGCAGAATTGGTATGAATTCCATTCTACGATTTCATTAAATGGCCTGAATATTCTCCAATTGAATCCACAAACTCAATATTATTCCAATGCCGATTTGATTCTAGAAGATGTGTATTTTCGTGCGGCCTACAAGCCGATCAACCATAGATAGATAGATTCAATAGATCTCATCAGCAGGTAGTCTCATACCCAGACCCGGCATATCCCTGCTGAATTCAAAGAACTGCAGTCTCTCAATAACCCTTCGGTAGAAACAAATACTAATTAACACATTTGCCTGACCGAATTCTCTCGGTTGGCTATCCCATGCACCATGTCAGGCTCAAGATCATTATTATACCGATTTAATTTTATGCTGCAATTGGTCAGCCCAATGACCCCCAATCTTGCAAGTGCACTTCAAAATAACCAGATGGGAAGCAGCAATTATGAATAACGCATATTTGTACTGATGAAAAACAGGACTCCAAACGGCACTAGCTCACCAGCATCAGGCAGGCAGCACCATAAGATAAGCAATTAACGCCATCATCCAAACATGCTGCCAGCATGTTTGGATGATGGCCTATGGAACAGGATATTGGTGCTACTGTACTACTAGACAAACACTACCCTAAGTTTCCAATCTGTGCATTACAATTATAGGTGTTTTGAACATAATACTGTTGTTGAAGTTGCACTCAGGATGTTAGTAATAGTGACCTGTTCAACGATGCACAGACACAGACACGCATGAGTGTGTGAGAGTATGTTTGTGTGTCATGCTTGATTGTTCTCTGTCAGTTCCAAGTCCTCGAGGTCCTGGAAGAGACTCTCGTCCACCTCCACCGCCTGCTGCTGACCTACTTCAGCCACTGTTGATGCTATATGAATTACAAGAGAGTGCAATTCTTCATGAAACATAACACTCAGTCATACCATAATTAGGACAAACCGGTTCTTCTCCAGTCGAAGTTAAGAAATGGTACCATTTGTCTCAGAGGCTCGATATCTGTGTCACAGTAGCTACCATCACATTGTGTGTTCTTACATTCAGTGAGGAATCTTGTGTCAGAAAGAGCCAGTGATGAGTCTCTCTCAAACATCTGTCGACCTGGCAACACACAAGAGAAACAGAAACATTAACTACAACTCCGTCGACCTTTCCTCATCACCAAGCAACCAGCAATCTAACAACAAAATTGGCTATTCATTTTGGATCACGCACATTGAAGGAGATGTAGGAGCCCATTTTTGACACATGAGCTAGTTAGCTGGGTGGAGTTTCCGGGTAAAATACCCTAACTTATCCCAACACAATGGACCAGTCACAGTGTTCAGAATGCATGAAAGAGATTCACATGGAGATCCATAATTATACCGTATAGTGGGTTTACTCACGGAGAAGAACTTATTTCTGTGGCGATTCACGAGAGTAAAATTGACCTGGAACAATACCAGCAGATAGTCATGGCAATGAGTCATGCATGGCCTTGTTTACACTTCCAATTCGCTGATTCTGTGATAACAAAGCTGGACGGTCCACTATCGGTGGTAGTTCCTATTTCGAGCATTGCGACTACCATTCACTCATACACCGGCTGCTCGATGCCCATGCAGACTATGTTAGTGAGTGTGACGAACTGCAAATTTGTTTTCTTCATCATCAAGCAATTCACGAGTTTTCTCACATGAAATAAACCACTATATGGTACTACATAACTCGTTTAGTTTTGCAGTCTGTCTACAGAGCCCTAGTACTCCTGTGTCATTATTAGAGTGATTATTACAGTGAATAAAATGAAGCTCAGATACAGGAGTGTCTACTGTATGTGTAGGTACTACGATCATAGACATACACAATCGATTAGGAAGGAAATGTAGTGGCACCTGTTAGCTTCTGCGTCTGTTGCGCTGTGTCTTTGCCTTTTGATGAGAGTTGCACCTTCATTTCCTGTTCAAACTTCTCCCTCCATGCCATGAATGTCTCCACTGTCACTGTAGTCCCACGATACTTTGCCTGGAAAAGGGGGAGGAGGAGGAGGAGGAGGGGGAGGAGGAGGAGGGGGAGGGGAGGAGGAGGAGGGGGAGGGGAGGAGGAGGAGGAGGGGAGGAGGAGATGGGGAGGAGGAGGAGGAGGAAGAGGGAGAGGGAGAAGGGGAGGGGGAGGAAGAGATGGGGAAGGGGAGGAGGAGGGGGAGGGGGAGGAGAAGGAAGAGGAGGAGGGGGAAGAGGGGGAGGGGAGGGGGAGGGGGAGGAGGAGGGGGAGGGGAGGGGGAGGGAGAGGGAGAGGGGGAGGGAAGGGGGAGGGAGAGGGGGAGGGGAGGGGAGGGGGAGGGGGAGGGGGAGGGGGATGAGGAGGGGGAGGTGAAGTGAAGAGGAAGGAGTAAAACTTATGCATTACAAGTAGCTGAGCTCGCTTCGCTCGCTCAGCTACTTCCCCCTTGTTCGCCTACCGTGCGTAATCCGGTGCCGGATAGCTCTCTGTGCAGAGCTGCTGCTCCCCGATTGCGTCGGCTTCAGCTGCTGCTCCCCGCGCGCGCGATTGCCTCGATCTGCTTCAATTTCTGCTGAGCTCCCGTCTTGCATCCGCTTCAGCTGCTGCTTGCCGCTTGCGTCCACTTCAGCTGCTGCTCTCGATTGCATCCATTTCAACTGCTTCCCGATTGCATCCGCTTCGGCTGCTGCTCCCCGATTGCATCCGCTTCAAATCTGCTCCCCAATGGCGTCCGCTTCGTCTGCTGCTCCCCGATTGTGTCCATTTCAACTGCTGCTCCCCGATTGTGTCCGTTTCAACTGCTTCCCGATTGCGTCCCCTTCGGCTGCTCGGCTGCTGCTCCCCGCCAGCTGTTCTGGAAGATTCCAGCCATGTCCACTATTCTCGAACACTCTACGCTGAGCTCGCGGTTCAGTAAATTGAATGAAGTACGAAGGTCGCGCGTCACTATAGTCTAGTCCCGCCCCACGAACATCCCACTTCCGTTACACACGGACGGACAGACACACGGTTAAAATCTTAATGTATTGATAGTCCTAATTAGATTGCACAACCTTCTCAAGCAAAAGTGGGGGTGAATTTCGAGAAATGTTACGTGAAGCATTCAGTAGCTTCTGGCAGACTATATACCTGGATGTACTTATTGGGAGACTGATAATGTACATATCAGGACTAAGCAGTCAAGCTAACGGTGTGTGCAGTAATTTAATGACGGTAGGGTCACCTCTTCTTTTCTCTTCTCTTCCTCCTGTCTCCTCTCCTTCTCCCTCTTTATCTCCTCCTGTACTGCCTCCACCACCTCACCAAGCTTCTCTTGCACAGCCGACACCAGTGTGAACACCATCACCATGCCAACGTTCTCCAGTGCCTTGCAAATAAGTGTGTGTGCGTGTAGGTGTGCGAATAATTGCTATTGTGATTAATTACTACATGAATAATAATAATCAACCGCTCTCCATCGATCACTCTTCGAAGCCCTTGTATAGACTTCAGGTCTATGGCATTTTATTAGCCGCGCACACACTAGTAGTCATTATTTGGTATTAGTGCTACTCACGTGACCCTCAACGAATCAGACGCCTCAGAATTGATCACATGACGGAGCATTAAATTGCTTAATGCACACTTTAGTGTGCATTATCTACACTTTTCAAAGATCAAAGTCTGTCTCGGGTCAGTGAGTTGCACTAAGTAGTTTAGATACCAGTTTGCAGTGCATTACGGGCTTTAGTGCACTCAGGCAATCTAGTTAACGGTCTCGGGTTAATACTAACAAGTGAGTCTTTAAAAGACTTGATGCGTCTCGGCACGACTTGGTATCAGCTAGAATCATGCAGAGGACATGGCAGCTGTTTAACCCTTTAGGACTGCAAAACCTGTTAGCTATGAGACTCAGCTGAAGTCAGCGTCAGTATCCTTGGAGGTTCTGTGTGAGAAAGGGGTGGGTCAGGGTGAGGTGGGAATGTTCACCCAAAGGGTGAAAGCAGTATGGTCGTGTCTGGGCTTGATGTTTAGTCAGAGCCAGTTGGGCCATTTTAATTCATAAATGGACCTAGAGAACACCTTGGCCAATTCTTCCAGCAATTATCTAGCTAGTTAGCTAGAGCTGAGTGTGTAGTTAGTATGCACTTGAGTGCAGCACACTGTGTATGGATGAGTGAGTATCTGATTTACATAGCCACAGTCTTGGTGAGTGGATTCATGAGCAGCCAAGCAAAACCCATAATCACTTTTTGAGATCTACTTAGGCTGAGTCCTAGCGTGTAAAGCAGGTTGCTGCACTTGCGCGGGCGCATTGCGAAAAGCGACGTACGTACGTACGCACGTACGTACCACGTACCACGTACCTACGCATCCAGCACTGTGTCTCGGCACTTCGGTGCCGAGACAAAACTCACTCAACATGTGGTCAGTGACCATTACAGAACTGCAAATTCCTTCTGTTACATCATGCACAAATAATCGAATATGACTGTCAATGACTGTTCACAGAAATTTCCTCTCTAAAATTTCCTATTTATTCCCGAGTCTTGAGCATAAATATAAGTAATATTTAACTACCAGTTTGAAGTGCGTTTCAATGCAGGAGGGCAATCTAGTTAATGGTCGAGGACGAAATGCAACTCACTGACCCGAAACAGCCGTTGAAAAGTGCGCATTATCTAGATAATGCACACTAAAGTGTGCAATAAGCGATTTAATGCTCAGTCATGTGATCGATTCTGAGGCGCCTGATTCGTTGAGGGTCACGTGAGTAGAACTAACATGGTTTACTTTGTCCACATGCAATTAAGTCTCTACCTGGGATGTGAAAAAATACCCCACCCTTTTCTCCGATCTTTTCTTCACGTATGGGACCTGGGAACGAGGCTAACAGTTGATACAACGCAGCAGTGCAAACAGACCATGCAAACCAGTGCAGGAAGACTCTATATAGTTCAAGCTGTAAATATTCTAACTGGGAGATGATCAGCTGCTCCTGCACTACACTAACTCTTGAACTGGAAGACAATCAGGTCTTACCTGTTCCTGAATCAGTGTTGAGACCTCCTCCACGTGCCGGTCTGTCAGTCCCGAGTGGCTCACTACGGAGGTCTCGGGGGGAGCATCGGGATAGGTAGGTGGGTATGTGAACTGTACTATCACACTGACTGCGCACATGTGTGTGTAGGGACGGGCAAGAAGTCACAGGTGAGCTATCGGGATGAAACAATTGCTCCATTTCAGTATTGGGTATTGTACCTCTTCATGGAATATTTCCAAGGAATATTTCCAGCAAAGTGCAAACCTCACCCCAAAATGTTGCTAAACCTTGATTTTAGTTGCAGGACATGTATAATGACTTGAATTTTCAATGTTTGTTAACATAATCCCCGCGCCCAGATTTCATCGCTTCCGTACTGCAAGCGACAAAACACCTGGGAGCAGGCCTGGGAACCAGCCGCCAGGGCTCAATATAACGGTCGGTCATCGGTCAAAATCCGCGCATGCGTGTTAGATGACCGCCCATTCTTAACGCGTGCCTGTCAAAATGGCCGGTCTAAAACGTTGGAGTGACTGCTGTAGATTAGCAAGAAGGCAAAGCACCAAGCCAGTGTGAAAATATCAGAACGGTGGCAGTGGCAGTGCAACGTGGAGTACAAGTCTGCGCTGAGAGCGGGGTCTGCGTGCTAGAACCCGGTGCTTTAACCGTTCGTTCTGGGCCAGTCAGGCATTGTGGAGGGACCTGGTGGCATGGTTGAGGACGCTACTGGCCCTCTCTCTGGTTGGACGTACCTTCGCTCAATGCCTTGGAGAAGATCTGCTCGCTACAAATTTTTTGTTTCGTGTTGTTGGCATACTTCGTCTCGATCTCGCGCGATGTCTGCAGATCTGGCCCGCGGCCGCGCGCAAGCGCGCGAGACTAATAGATGACGTAATCTGTGTACTTGTAGTAAGTTCCATGCATTGTGCATACAATGACAAAGTTGTCTTGCATTGGATGTCTTTCACATGGAAAAAAAGTTATCATTTACTGGGGGGGGGGGGGGGGGGGGGGGGGGGGGGGGCATTTGATAGTGCTGGTAATATGTATGGCAGGTCCGAGTGGTCTGTCATTTCAGTTTACGGTCTGCCATTTCAGTTTATGGTCTGTCATAATGGAAGGTGCACTTGAAAAATTATATTGAGCCCTGCAGCCTAATAGTACAGTGCATATGTGCATTAAGTTGCAGTGCATTACAGGTTTTAATGCACTAGTTAATGAAGGCGAGTGCATTATCCGCCCGAGACCGTTAACTAGATTGCCGAGTGCATTAAAGCCCGTAATGCACTGCAAACTGGTATCTAAACTACTTAGTGCAACTCACTGACCCAAAACAGCCATTGATCTTTGAAAAGTAGATAATGCACACTAAAGTGTGCAATAAGTGATTTAATGCTCAGTCATGTGATCGATTCTGAGGCGTCTGATTCGTTGAGGGTCATGTGAGTAGTACTAAATCACATTGCTACAGCTCTATAAAACTGTCCTGATTCAGACAATTGTAGAGTTTCTGCTCTAAACTAAAAACAGTAGCAGCACATCCACAGAATGCCATTCCTGTAATCTTCAGTAACCTCCATGCCCTCGCTCAAAATAATGCAAGCTAGTAACTGAAAGTCCTTCCTGTGTAATAGGAATTCCAGGGACTGAAGGTGGAGTATTCAGAAACTAGGGAGTAGCAAACATTAAGGACAATGACTCTAGGTGTACTAGCGATACCTGTGGAGCCGTCCAGATTCTCAGTGGATATGCTGATTTGGAAGCAGGCAGGATCCTCCGATAACTCTGCAGAGGGAGAGAAGAATGAGCAGCCAGCAGGAGCATTGTCAGTCAGTAGGAAACAAGGTGTCCAGCCAGTAGAAAGCATGAGACAGGCCTGGGAATAAGATGAACCGTTATGATTCCTGTGTGAGAAAGGCCTGGGAATGGGACCACCTGTAATATTTCTGCTTGAAAAAGAGATCCTATATGAGGTTGAGGTCTCCGCAAATACTGATCCATATGCATATGCCCGAGGCCTCCTAGCTAGCTAACCAATCAGAACAGGTGCAATTTAGTGAACTATGCCACAGTCCATACCGGTGAGTTCCTCACTAGTGTAGATGCATCTGAGTGTCTCCAGCTCATTGGTTTGCTCCTCCTTGTAGTCTGCTCACAGGGAAGAGAAGCAGAGGAGGAGGGTGGAATGAAGGTAGAGGAGGCAGGGTTGAAGGAAGGAGGAGGAGGGTGGAAGGAAGGAGGAGAAGGGTGGAAAGAAGGAGGAGGAGGCGGGTGAAAGGAAGGAGGAGGAGGGTGGAAGGAAGGAGGAGGAAGGTGGAAGGATGGAGGAGGAGGGTGGAAGGGAGAAGGAGGGTGGAAGGATGGAGGAGGAGGGTGGAAGGATGGAGGAGGAGGGTGGAAGGAAGGAGGAGGAGGGTGGAAGGAAGGAGGAGGAGGGTGGAAGAGGGAGGGGCCAGAGAAGGGTGGAAAAATATTCTTGCCTTCTCGCCTTGTTCACAATTATGATAAATCCTTAGATGTAGTGAAATGAACAGCCTGCCGACTCACCGGTCATACTGGGTCCTAGCACATGGTCTGATGCACCAACTCAACATCAGTAGTCATCATCTAGTTGCAATCTGCAACCATGTACGTACAACATGAATGAGATACCACGCTACCACGCTACCATGTACACATGTGCAATTGGGGTAAATATTATGAACTTACAGCAGCACACGAGGCCAAGGGAAAGCAAAACCTTGATTTCGTAAAATTAGAATAGAAATTTTTAACAGAAGAAATGGCGGAAAGAGGTGAGCGGGTTGTTTGTATTTGTTTCTCTCCCGCCTCCGCGTTCATTTGGGGTCTAGATTTGGGTGCAGAGCTTTTGAGGTACAGTACGGAGGGTGGCCATGGGAAGGAGTGAATGGTACTGTGGATAGCGACGTGATTCTAATAGGAGCCTATTTGGCTCTGATACTTTGCTCTACTGTATGTACGTGTTCACTTGCAAGTATCTTGGGCGCTTGGCCAGTTGACCATCTGGTGGAAGGATGGTCTGTACACCACCCAAGGTGCGTCCCAGATGTTGGGTGCACAGAGACTGACCACTATTCACTTCAAGTGAAGAGTGTGGATAAGCTATGGTCTCGGTACCAGACTTGTGTGGATGAGAGTCTGGTACCAAGACTAGTCTCAGCTGCTGCTGATGTTGTCATAGAGATATCACTGTGTGTTTTGATGCTTGTAGCCTAACATTCTCATCTTGCATCGCTGTTTGTAGGAACTAAACGCCGCAGCTCTTCACCACATGAAGGTGGCTATAGAGAAAGAAAAAGAGTAAGGAAGTGATGTCTTGATTCATGTTTGATGTATTTGTTTGTCATAGCTGAGCTGTTGCTTCCGATAGTGGTCTCATTCCCAGTGCTTTGGGAATGAGACCACCTCAGGATGACGTGAGGCTTACTAGTCTTAGTTGCACTGGAGTTAATTAGCTATCTCTATGTTAGCATGAATTAGAGGGGCCTTGCGAATAGTGGGTTTTGAGGGGAACCACATCACATGCATGTTTTGGGTATGTGACACAATTTCTCTGAATTGAATTCGGATTGCACCGATAATTGGATCAGCTATCGGATATCGGCTATGTCGGCCAAGTATCCGTATCGGCTCTCAGCAATACAAACTGTATATTGTGTACCAAAATATAGATCTCTGACAGGTATACAACATTGAAAGTGCTCACTTTGAACATTGTGCGCTGCCACAATTACCATTATGCAAGTAGGAAGTAGCTGGTGAATAGGCATGTTTGCTAGGCCACCTTTACAAATGGTCAATCAGGAGCTCCTGGTTCAGTTGAGAAGCCCAGGAATGTGGGAACACTGCTGGCTGAGTAGACTGCTAGCGCCTATGATCTTGTGCTTGCATTCCAACTCCACTTCTGAGTTTCCACGCAGAAAAGTTGATCTGTCCCACACATGCTTTTGTCATCCCCAGCAGCACTTTCCCAGGCTTGTTGGCAATGGGATATTTAATTCATTTTCTGTATAGTTTCTGATGTCCACTTCCTCTGGCCTGGTCATTATTAGTAAACACTGCTGCATGTTGATGTGAAAGACTTAGTCCTTTTACCTTGTAGGCATTTTCTGGCAATGAATGTTTTTAGGGTGTGGATAGGCTGTCTCTGGCATGTTGACCATCTGCAAATGCCTGCACATTCCTAGCATAGTTGATAATCATTGTGACAGGATTATATTCATTGGTTCCTGGTATCAGTTGCTGATCTCATTGGTTCTGGGTATCAGTTGTTGATCCAGTCATCTGTTACACACATATGCACATCTGGTAGCCCCCCCATTGCAGATTGCGTAAACTCCTGGTGCTGTACCATTATGCATATGACCAAGAGTTCATATGACTTTGTAGAGGTGCATGTGTGACAAAATGAGTGTGCTCTTGTTCTGCAGATCAAATTGAGTTCATCAGACATCAGAGAATTAAATAGAGAAAAACTAGTAGCAAAGTGAGTCCTTATACAATTCTAAAATGTACACACAGAAGTACATCTCCTCTATCCTTCCCCCCCCCCTCTTAATTCCTCCTCCCTCCCTCCCTCCTCCCTCCCTCCCTCCCCCTCCCTCCCTCCCCCTCCCTCCCTCCCATTCCTCCCTCCCATCCCACCCATCATCCCTCCCTCTCCCGCCCCACCCTGCCCACCCATCCTCCCTCTCTCCCACCCCGCCCACCCACCCTCCCTCCCTCCTCCCTCCCCCTCCCTCCCTCCTCCCTCCCCCTCCCTCCCTCCTCCCTCCCCCTCCCTCCCTCCTCCCTCCCCCTCCCTCCCTCCCATTCCTCCCTCTCCCATCCCACCAACCATCCCTCCCTCTCCCGCCCCACCCTGCCCACCCATCCTCCCTCTCTCCCACCCCGCCCACCCACCTCCCTCCCTCCCTCCTTAAAGATGGAAAGAACAAGATGCTTATATCGATCACTTACTTTCAAAGCTGGAAGCGTCAGGGGCAAATGAAGTTGCAAAGCTGAAAGAGTCAGAATCCAAACTCCAGCTACAGATCCAGGAGTCAACAAGAAGAGAGAATGTTCTGAACATGCGACTAGCTACCAAACAGCAAGAAATGCAGGAGCTAGTGGTGAGTGCATTTCAAGTCATGTGACATTTGACCAATCATGCCTTTGAATCAGGTCATGTGACTACATTGAAAGTGGAAAAACTGTATCAATGTGATCCGGATGTGTGCCTGTACTTGGGTCCAGGCTATATTGCACGTGTATGAAAACCGTGTCCTCTTCTACCCTTACACACACACACTCACACTTACACACACACTCACACTTACACACACACTCACACACACACTCACACACACACACACTCACACACACATGCACACACACACACACACAAACACACACTCACGGACGCCTTCAACAACCCTGTGGATTTTGCTACTATTCAACTTCCGTCGCACCTCTCCTGATTGACCCCCAAATTCTTATTCCTTCAATTGTATCTTCTTCATGCAATAAACTAATTTTTGTATCATTTCACCAAACGAAACCAGTCCCAAGTACATGACTTGAAGCAAGGTCAAAGTTCGGAGGGGTCACAACTCCACTCGATGGCGGTGGACCCAGCCGTGAATGTGGTGTTCCAGCGCATGAAATCACAGCTAGCGGACTATAAGGAGAAACTGGAGCAGGCACAAAATGATCTCAGTGCCTGGAAGTTCTCACCAGATAGGTCAGGTTTGAATCAGAAACTTCACCGCCTAACCAGTAACTCAGCTGCCACCAGTAACTCCTTAACTCTGTCATTAACTCACTTACCGACTCTGACTATTGTGGACCAAGGAGTCTCATAGTCTGCGTACTGTGTACAGACTCAATTTACTACTTGTTTGTATGTATTGTACTGCATGTTGAATGTACATAGCTAGCTCTGCATGTGAGTGACACCATGTGTGGTGGGACGGCTGGACTGACGAATGGAGTACCAAGCAGGGTAAGGAGGCGTGTTACAATGTTTTAGCTTACGGTTGGTCGTTCTAGCTGTATCATAGACGTGCGCAAGCTGTGGGGTGTTTGGGATTTCAGCCGCAAACTGGCTAGGATTGTAGCTGGAGACTATCCTACACCTTGTGTTCATTGTAGGCTACACTACAACTCAGAAAATGGGCTTTTACTGTAATTGATAGTGGACAGTCACCATAGTTACTGGTGTATAACTCAAACCTGACCTGCCTCACTAGTATGAGGTCACATGATCTAACTAAAGAACTAATCATACCTTGTTTGTAAGAAGATGTCGCATGGCTCCTCCAGAGGAGGGAGGACACGATCACGTGATGCACTTTTAATTGCGAATCAGTGAGCTCGTAAGTATAGGCTGTACACTTGCAATGCGAAGTCGATTTAGTTGGGGCGCCCTCTGCCAATTTTGAAGATTTTTGCAGTCACAGTACACTGATACTCAGTAGAGCATTTACAGATTGAGTGCCCTGGTGTAGTCCACTGCTATGACTGAGTACACATATGCATTCAGGAATGATAACTAACCACTTGATTTTGTCAAGACATGACGTCATGTCCTCCCTCTGTGACTCCTCTAAGGTTTTAAGTTAACGCTCTAGTCGCCCAACTTCTGTTAAGTCAGAGAGAGGTTCAGTATCGTGGCATGCACACAAGGGAAATGGAGGTATAATGGAACACTTCTACTGACACTAGCAACAACGAAGTAGCAAACTGTGCTCAGGCCAGGTTTCATCCAGATTACACTGTGTTTTGCCATTGGTGAGTGATAACTTTTCCTGGTATTTTGAAACAGCTGCGGGTGTCTCGGAACACCCGATTGACTGCTGTGGAAGGGTGCAATGAATGGCAGTGAGTGGTTGCTGGTAAACTGGCTTAGATCTGTTACACAAAACCAATTGTTGCCACCTAGACTGGTAGTATTTCCTTGATGTATTCTCCAGTAAGGAGAAGACTTGACCCAAGCGAGTTAGTAGGTTCCAAATCACTCACCTGTTCCGAAATACCTACATTTTCCTTGTAACCATTTTGGTACAGTATTGAGAAATCAAGCCAAGATCCATGGATACAAATTACTCATAACTAACTAACCTCACAATGCACATCAGCTAGGTCATCTACACCTTTCAATATGCTCTAGAGCTGCATGTGGTCACTTGACAAAATGGTTCACATATTCACTACCAAGTTTTAATACAGCATTGTTTGTTTCAACCCTTGGTGGGATGATAAAATGAGGTGCTCTGACTGGAGCACACTACGCTCAGCGAAGTGTATAATAGTCTTCTCTTCCTCATTCAAGCTTGTACTCACCCTTACATGTACATCACATACCACACACACCTCTCCATACTCCATGCCCCTCTACTCACACATTCACATTCCATACCACACACATCTCTTCACGTTTCATACTGCACACATCTCTTCACGTTCCATACTGCACACATCTCTTCACGTTCCATACTGCATACATCTCTTCATGTTCCATACTGCACACATCTCTTCACATTCCATACCGCACACATCTCTTCACGTTCCATACTGCACACATCTCTTCACGTTCCATACCGCACACATCTCTTCACACACCTCCACACACACATTCACATGTACCGCACACACTTCTCGATCTGCATACTCCATGCTACCCCTCACCAATATTCACGTCCCTCCGCATGCAGTGTGACGGGTAAGAAGCTACTTGCCAAGTGTCGCAGCCTAATCCAAGAAAATCAGGAGCTGGGGAAGCAGATATCCCAGGGGAGAGTTGCTCAGCTGGAGGCAGAGATCGCACTGCAGAAGAAACTTAACCAAGAGGTCAAGGAAGCACAGGATGGTATGTGGATACCTTGTGGCCAAGCCATTCTCACTTCCAACTTTCTGAATTAACACGGAATAGAATGCTGCAAGTGGTGGGATGGGAGGGAGGGGCTGGATCAGGCATCCAGCAATGGAGAGTTTTTATCAGGGTGTTTACGCTAATGAATTTGCGCGATGTCTACACACACGTTTTCTGTGTTCCTCTTCACCCAGAGGAGGGAGGACATGATGTCAAGTCTTGGATAGATCACGTGGTTTATTATCATTCCTAGCATGCTTGAATGCGATATTAGTCTCATTTCCAGACCCTGATCTACCCGCGAAGGCTTGCTTGTCTTGTCTCCCTGCTGTTTTTCCCCCTTCTGTAAGCGATTGGAGAGCCCCTCATTCGCTTTTGTGGAACACTCTGCTTGACCACCAACTTCCGACTCCCGAAACTCAGACATAACAGTCGCTACGCCAAGGCGCTCGATGTGCAAATGATCTCTGGACTATCACGTACTTCTACTGCAAATCTCTCGAAAATTGGCAGAGGGCACCCAAACTAAATCGACTTCACAAATGCAACCACCCACATATGCACAGCATAGTACTTGAGAGTAACATGTGGGATACCTAAATTTCAATTATTAGCACATCACGTGGTCACGTCCTCACTCTTCACCCACTGCTACACACCACATCCACCATCACCACACCGTACACATGCACACACATCCCTTGCCTACAATGATGGCGTTCGTCAGAACTGAATGAGTTTGTGATCCAGCTGGATGAAGAGGCGGAGGCCATGCAGTCCACCATCATGAACCAGCAGCAGCAGCTCAGGGAAGCAAAGGACATTCTGGTCAAGACCAATCCCTCTCTCAAGGACAGGACGTCAAAATCCAATGGCCCAGTGGACGGGCACAATAGCTCTAGTAGTAGTGGCAAGTCAGGCTCCAGGAGTCAGGATAGCTAGGTGGGGAAGGGATGTATTGTCGATTATTGTCTTTCTGAACTGTGTATAATTGTAGAATTGATTGTATATTTCTTTTTGATCTGCATGAATCACTCATAGTTAATAGAATAGGTTAAGGCTATGCAAACTGCCCTTTAATTTTTAGCAGCTAGTGCCAAGAGTTCATGAACTCTTGGTAGTGCTAGCTGTGGGTGCATGTGTGGTTAATTCATCCTTTAGCTCCATGGCAAAGCTGCATGTGTGGTTAATTCATCCTTTATAGCTCCATGGCAAAGCTGGTCAAGCAAGTCGACTGCATGGTATGAGAGTTTAGGATGTATGTGGGGATACACCTGGCCATTCTGTTCTTCAATAATATTATTGATTATCGTATGGAAGTCACATGATGCAAATTCCAAAGCTAATTTATAATTTCCAGATGAATGACAATATTGCAATTATGTTGACATGACATGCAGGCAATTTTTGTGTACCATAATTGTGTGCATGCTTGCATTCATGGTTTTGGGGGTATGCAGTATCTTGTACAATCATGCGTTATTCATATCACGTTAACTTAATCAGCAGTGAAAATACAATAATACAAAACGTTGAGTGTGATGACACTGAACATCAACACAGCATTATACAACAATGGTAGTGATGGAGGGGATGTGGTCATTGTGTGGACTAGCGATCCTAGCACTAGTGGACATTTGAACATCAGTGCAATGTAATATACAGGAGTCTGACGTCGCTAGAAGGTAAAGCCACCAGCAGGAAGAGTTTGTGTGGCTGGAGCAAATTGAAAGGTTCCAGTAGCAGGTGCTGTGGCTGGGACAACTGATTGATCCTCATCCTCCTCCTGGAGAGAGAGAGATGGGGTGATGTGATTCAATTGTTCTGACCAGCAACTAACTGTGTACACAGGCCTTCTCACCCCATGTTATAAACGTTAGTACTGCAAGCAAGAAATGCTGGGGTGAGAAGGCCTGGGCACAAGGCTAACTAGTAACTAGGTTCTAAGTTACCAGCATGCCCCTTACTTCGGAGAAGAACTTGTCAATGATGGAGAGAGCAAGGCGGTACACCTCTGCATGGTGGTGCTGCTGTAGAGCCTCAATCTTGTCCAGGCCACCACACTCCTCAATCAGTATACATACCTCATCGACATGCTGGATCTTTGCTGCAGCCTGGGGGTGGGAGAGTATGTGAGCAAAAAGGGTAAACAGTATTTTTTTTCCTGCTCCCCTGCACTGCTTCAAAGTTTGGTAAGGCAGAGTCTGAAGGGAGGTAATTCAAGGGCTGGAATGAGAGGTTGGATCATGTGACCTACATGCGTAGGCGAACTTATATGGAGGCTTACTACACCAAAATCATGTGTTATTGGTAGTCTTTATGAGTATCTCAACAAATTTGACATCATTTGAAAGCTCCAGTAGAGTAGATTCTAAATATGCCGTCAACCTTGTTCAATCCCTGGGTCATTTACATGTAGGTCTCTTGAAGGATCGGCCGGGCAGGATGGTGGAAAAGCCACTCTCCCGGTACTCCAACTGGATGCCTTCCCAACCCGAAGCGTCTTCAACATATTCATACTTTCAAACTCCCCAACTGTAGCTTCATTTTTCATTGGCTATTTACATTCACACTCGGTCCCAGGCCATATTGACTTGGGAACGAGGCTGGTGAGGTTAGAAATGTAAAACACGCAATTATCACGTGTGCAGAAATTGTGTCCAACTTCCTCTGGGCTGGAATAACCACACTGAGTTTTCATGACATTGGGACTTATATAGCACTTAAAGCGCTACACTGAATCCTTTGAAATTGCTACAGATAGTGAATGTGTAGCATCAAGAGCGCATCGAGCCACCAAAGGCGGCGAGAGGGCATGCAACATACTACAGAATTCAAATTTTGACTGTATAAGCACATGAACCGTAGACATGTGCCCTTATGAGGTCACTTTTGTACTTACAAAATAGCTAGCATTCCGTCTGCAGCGTTTGTCTTTGATGAGGACCTAGCTACCTAGCGTGAGCTCCTTTCAATGCTATCATTCCCTCCCTCCAACTTACACAACAGCAAACGTCGAGCTGTTGTGCTGTTGTCGAGAGCGGTGAATGTTGGCTTGCATCCGGCAATACTTTCTCCGAATCTGGGCCTGGTACACTGGTAGGAGAGGTACCCGGACTAGAAGAAGTACTTGGGCTCGAGATCACTCGGATGGCATTTCTATACCGAAATCGGTAGCACTTATCTTCCTTGCCCGGGAAAAGTTCCATTGAACGTCCGTAACCGTATACGCCGTACCGTGCACACAATTTCACATGCTTAACCGGAAACGTTATTTTTAGTAACACCCAGCACTATGCCATCTATACGTGCGCTATAGGAAGTCACATGCCCTCTCACCGCCTTCGGTGGCTCGATGCTCCCTTGGTAGCATGTACAGTGTATACATTGTGTGTCCCTCACTACTCACACTGAGGATATTCATGATGGCATCCAGGATCACTGTAACAATCTTGGTCTCCTTCACCACCAGCAAATCACACAAAGGTTTCAGAACCCCAGCCTGCACCAGGTAGACAATCTGCTCCATGCTCCCCCCTGCTGAGAGGTTTGTGACTGCCCACACAGCCTCCTTCTGTGCTTTGTACTCACCCTGGTAGAGAGGAATGCAGAGAGGAAGGATATTAGGCCAGGAGGAGGGGGGAGCACCCCAGTATGTGATTGTCATATTCAAATCACAATCTCATTTGTGGGTAATAAGACCTCTCTGCACCTTGATCAGAATGTCAATGATGGGTGGTATTAGCCCAGCATCAACGACAGACTGGATCTGGTGGGGCTGGCCAGCAGTGATGTTGGAGATGGTCCAGGCTGCTTCCTGAGAGCAAGTGGAAAGGAAAAGGTTGTGTGCATGTGTGTGTGTGTGTGTGGTGGTGGTGGGGGGGGGGGGGGGGGGGGGGGGGGGGTGCATGCGTTCAAAACAAGGTTTCCAACCAGCCTATATGTTCTCTCTTCTTCCCACGCTCTGTTCTCATACCCCTCCTCACCTTCTGTATATTGGAGCGGTGGTGTGTCAACAGCTGATTAAAGTGCTTGAGGACACCAGTGTCCAACATGATCTGAGTCTGGTGATCACTGCCCGTCACGATGTTCCCTGTAGCACGTAGAGCAGGGGTCTGGAGAGAGATGTGGCATCATTAATCCACTTGGTACATACTATGTTGTCAGGGATTGCTTGCAGTATGGAAAATCGGGGAGGGCCCGCTACCTTTTGCACGTTGTTCAACCATCTACGTGTTCAACACTGACAGTTGCCCCCCACTAGCGAGATACGTGTGGCATGTTATCCAGTACCTTCCTGTTCTGAGCCCCAGTACGCCCACGTTCAAGTTCTTTCGTCTTTCTACCCTCGATGTCACTCATGTTTACCAGGCCCTCCACGCAACCAAAAACGGCATGGGCCTAGCCTGGGAACGAGGCTAAGCATGCAAAAGGGGATTGTTTAGGTACAACTCGAAGCTATGTGAGATTTAAATGTAACATTATGTGTGTGTCTACCTTAAGGGGGTCTGGTCCTATAGGCAGTTTTTTTTGTTTCTCTTTAGGGTCCAAAATATATTGAAATCTCCCCCACAGCATAAAATGGCATCTGCATGCAGCGTTGAGCGTTGCCCAGGGCGCGCAGCGTCCAACAAAACTCGGGAGGGTGCCCCTGGCTGTTAACAGCAATGATTACACTCACCGTTGACCAAGGCAGGAAGGGGCGGAGGCACTGGGTGGAGCCGATAACTAAGCTAGCTGTCTGGTTATCGCGCCGTTCGACCAGCTGCTAAAACTCGACTGTTGTCTTGCCATACGCGGAGGACCATCGCTACTTACTTTATTGCTGGAGAGGGCAGACCAACAGTAAGTCAAAGCAGGAGCGTTATTGCAAGTAAGCGTATACTGACGGCGAGATAAGCCTTTTTAGCTTACCGTTCGATCAACTTACAATGGCGGCCTTGTTTCTGCCTGTAACAGCTACCAGCCCAGACGCTTGGCGCCCTTAATTCTGTAGTTATACAGAGGGGGACTACTGACAAGACTCCAGGAGCAGTGCTAGTCGAAGGCTGTCCGTCACCGCGAAGCGAGAAGCCATAGTGTGAAAGGACGCTAATTATGCGCCTTTTGGCGCTATGGGCCCTAAAGGGTTAGGTTCCTGACAACTGCACACAAGTACTCTTGATTGGTAGGCCTTGGCATATAATGCTCAACTTTTATAGAATAATGCTTTGCAGCACTGCTCATTTAGTTAGCCAATTATGCTCTGATTTAAGGGGAAAATGCTCATGAAAATGCTCATTATATTGCGGAATGACTTGCCCCTGAGTAGCTGAGCCAGGTAATTTTGGGCAGAAATCTGACTAGGCTCATTCCCAGGTGCCCGAAAGGTGGAGAGGAGCATCTGGTATCCACTTTCTCCATACATTTCGTCAAGATATGTTATGTCAGCTGAAACAACACAGACAAATGTTTGTACCAAGCCCTCACCAAGTCCGTCAGGTAACATGTGATTGAAAATGATTAAAAGATGCTGGATTGTGCTCAAATAATGCTCAGTGCTCACAACTATGCATAATGCTCGTTTTAGTGCTAGCCTTATATGCCAAGGCCTATTGATTGGTCCACCTAGTTAGTTTACTGCACACATGACACTTACAAGACTAGGAGAGCTCCCGACAAGACCAAAACAATAGATTACAAGACAAGGACATTACACTCCTGGTATAGGAAATAAAGTGCCGCGTAATGTAATATAATCTAATATAATATAATGTAAATAACTCGTTCGAGTGATAGGAATGGCCTACGAAGATTCTGACTACACCTTCATGATCGCTATCATGCACTGTCCCAACCGTACAATTTTGGAGCTGAAACTCACCTTGGTGGTGGAGATATGAGCGCTTTTGTCTCGCCGTGGACGCCATTGCTCGAGCGCTCTCTCCGACTTCCGGTGGCAGTACCGTTCTTAGGAAAGGCACGCGAAGTTTCTGCCGTTCACTGACGCTTACATGCCAAAACTCACCGTGCTGGCGAAGTTGTGAGCGCTGTATAACAAGTTTCTTGTCTTCTCGATCTCCTTGGGCCGCCATTGCTGACTCAGCTCAATCGACGCGGTCCTCACGTGGCATGTGCGTTAATTGGAACGAATTGCAATACTTATCTTACGCTACGCGATACGGCAGGTTGCAGCGCGGCTACTTTATGAATGGTACTTGAGAGCACTCTAAATCATTTCTGATCTTCCCTGTATATAGCTATCATGGTACACATGTGATGTGTGATAATTGGAACGAACTGTCACACTTAGCTTGTGCTACCATTTAACCGCGGCTACCAGGAGTGCGGTCGCCCCTCGTTACACTCCTGGTATAGGAAAAATTGTGCCGCGTAATGTAAAGTAAATAATGTAAATAATTAACCTTACACTACCTTGCGAATGGCCTACAAAGAATCTGCCTACACCATCGTGATCGCTATCGTTCAGTGACCCAAGCGTACAATTTTTGTGCTGAAATTCACCTTGGTGGTGGAGATACAAGCGCCTTTGTCTCGCCGTGGCCGCCATTGCTCGAGCGCTCTCTCCGACTTCCGGTGGCAGTACCGTTCTTAGGAAAGGCACACGAAGATTCTGACCACACAGCCGTGATCGCTGTCGTTAACTGACGCTTACATGCCAAAACTCACCGTGCTGGCTAAGTTGTGAGTGCTGCCTTGTCTTCCTTTTGGTCGCCATTGCTCGCGATCGACTGAGCCACGTGGCATGTGCGTTAATTGGAACGAATTGCAATAATTTAGCTTCGCTACGGCGAGGCAACCGCGGCATTGCAACGGCTACCAGGAGTGCGGTTGCCCCTCGCTAATAAAGCAAATATAAACAAATAAAAAACCTCCCAGCCCGCAGGAAGGACCTACAAAGGTTCTGACTAAATCTTCATGACCACTATCGTGCAGTGACCCAACCGTACAATTTTGTTGCTGAAATTTATCTTGGTAGTGGAGTTGTGAGTGCTTTTGTCTTCCCTTCAGCCGCCATTGCTCGAGCGCTCTCTTCAACCAGTTTCAAAGTTTCATTGCCACAAAGAGTATGACCACCCAGCGAGTTGCAACCGGTTGCATCGCGGCTACCAGGAGTGCGGTTGCCCCTCGCTAATAATGCAAATATAAACAAATAAAAAACCTCCCAGCCCGCAGGAAGGACCTACAAAGGTTCTGACTAAATCTTCATGATCACTATCATGCAGTGATCCAACCGTACAATTTTGTTGCTGAAATTCATCTTGGTAGTGGAGTTGTGAGTGCTTTTCTCTTCCCTTCAGCCGCCATTGCTCGAGCGCTCTCTTCAACTTTCAAAGTTTCATTGCCACAAAGACTATGACCACCCAGCGAGTTGCAAGCGGTTGCATCGCGGCTACCAGGAGTGCGGTTGCCCCTCGATAATGGTGAATAAAAGGTACACAAGACCATGGAAATAATTAATTTTAGAAAACTGGGTTTACTAAGGATGTACTGCCTTCATTACTTACTGCTGCTTTCGGAAAGACTGCAGCCTAGATCATAATTTTTTTTTAAATGTCCTTAACAACGCCCATAATTATTAGGTGAAAGAATCTTATGAGCTGTCCACAAAGTTGACCTGCCACTATGTACTAAAGCAACTTGATGCTGTCATGTTATACGACACACTCACCACACATGCAAGTTCATTGCTTTTCAGTAGCTCAACCAGTCGTGGTATCACACCAGCGTCCACCACTGCTTGGATCCGCTCTGTGCTTCCGTCTGTCAGGTAGGACAATGCCCAGCATGTATCACTCACCACCTGACAATAATAAATCACAGGTCAAGTGCAGCACCATCACAGATGATTCTACTTCTACTGACACCTATCCTTGTCTAATGCTGCAATGACTACCACTGATCTACTAGCAGCTGCACCATAAGCTCCTGGCTATGCATACATCTTTGTCTGCGTGTTGCAGAAGGTGTGCCAATGCAGGCAGCAGCTGCTGGGCAGTTTCGAAGCATGGTGGAGGGTTCTTGTTTCTGCAAAGGTTGGACAGTGTCCATGTGACGTTCCGAAGGTAGTTCACCTGAAGGAGGGAGCAAAACCACCACAGCTGTGTATAACAGCCACACTACCATGGTATATATATATACATGCATTCCCTAGCATTTAACACTGTACTGGCAGCTACACGTTTGGCATGTGTGGCATAACAGAAGCTTTTTAACTTCCTACTCTCTTGTACGTGTGCAGGGTTCAGAATGTCATACACAAACACATAATACTTCCTCCCTACATGCAGAGTGGGTTTGATGAGGGCGAGTAGTGGCTGAATGATCCCACAGCGGATGGTAAAGTCCCTGCACTCAGACCCATCCCCAGCAATGTTCCCTAGTGCCCACACTGCCTGGTCCACGACATTCATGTGCTCAGAGGAGAGTAGCTTGACAAACATAGGCACAGCTCCGGCCTCCACCACTGCTCTGGTCTGATGGGATGACCCAGAGGCTATGTTGGTTAGAGCCCATGCTGCCTCAAACTGTAGTCTGTGTCTGAGAGAGGAGAGAAAGGGAGGATGAGGATGTACAGAAGTACCAGCAAGGTCCCCCACCTTATATAATTGCAAATTGCTACACTTGCACGTGTCACTGCTCTTGGATCTCAGCCAAGTTCGCCTCTGGGATGTATACACGGGCAATTAGTGACACAAGTTCAACTACCATTGAACCAAGAATGCCTAAATGGTGCACAACACTCTCTAGGCTCATTCCATTCTAAGACGCCCGTGTAGGTTCCCCCCCCCCCCCCCCAGACTGGGAACTCTTCTACCATCTACCACCACAAAAAAACCACCTGATGTCCCCACCCTCTCCATATTTGTCTTTTAGCATGTGCTAGAAATTAACGCACAGCCACTCAATCTCTATCTGCATATTCATGACTTACATATCTGATCTTGCGAGCAGCTCCACCAGTTTTGGAACAATACCACTCCTATATAGCAGAGAAATGAATGTTGCTGTAACCCAGCCACCCTTCCACCATGTTGATGAGAGATGCATACATTCAAGACACACTGATGTGGACTAGTTTGAGGTCAGGCTGCTACACACACATAACAGTTCAGGTTTCCTTGACTTACTGTATGATGCTGTCCAGTGGGGGGTTTCTCTCTTTTGAAAGCAGTTTCCTACATGACTGCACGCCAGCTAGCTGACGCTGGGGGTCTGTGCTGGTCACATTCTATACGTAAGGAAGAAGTGAGCTGACAAACTTACAACAGCACATTAACAACTGAATGCACTAGAGATCCCAATCCTAGATCGCCTGGGAATGAGAATCTACACCTCTATCCAATAGTTTTGCCCTAAGTGAAAAGCATTCACTTCAATGCTATCTCTTCATTGACCAACCAATATTTTTACCCTAAGTGAAAGCACTCTTCAATGCACGAATGATTGGGCTCCATGCCCCTAGAAGCAACATATAGGTGTCAAACTCTACATGAGGCACTGTGAGGGAAGGCCCTCTTCCTCTACACCATTTATGGAGAGGCAAGACTATAGGGAGTTAGGCCACGGAACGCACCACCTATAATTACACGGTGTGGGTATGGGATATCACATCGTCATGTAACAATGCAGAACCTGGAAGCAAAGTTCATTAAATGTTAAATACCAATAAGGGTTTCCCCTCCTTGGGAGTTTCCCAGGAAATAACCACTCAAAACCACCATCCATTAAATAATAACAAGAGAGGGCATACCTGCACAATAGCAGGAATGGAGAGATCCATAGGAATCTGTGGAGGGAGGGAGAGCCAATATGGGTGAGAGACCAGCACACCAGCCACTCCTCCACACCATGTGATGCATGCACGCGCACACACAAACAGGACACTCCCACACTACAAGATTGCAGGTTATGAATTTGTAGTTTCAGTTTATGAATTTTTCAGCTGATAAGGTGAAGCTGAAGCCATCGATCGGACAATGAAGTCCACATTAATTTCTTAGCTTTGTACAGAGGTGGTGACTGTGTATGTAACCATGATTGTAATCATTTTCTATAGTATTTCATACACTCTGAATATTATTCCCAAAAGGAGGAAACATGCAATCATGACCATGACGAAACTATGACATCGTAAATGTTGAATATTGTTATCACCTGCTTATTGGACTCGGTGAGTGGTGTCTCAGGGCCAGTATCGACATTTCTCCGTTTCAGCATCTGTCCATCTCTCTTGGCCTATGTGTTTGTGAGGGGAGGGGGAGGACACATTCTCAGATTCCAGTGTATAAACTGTGCATAGATTATTATGAGTATCACTCAACCCCGAGTCTTATCTTGGACACACAAGGCGAAGTCCTCCCACACAGTAAGGTCTCTAATTCACAATTTCCTCCTTGTAGCTGATTGGCTGCATAATTAACATTCAGACATACAAATGTCATACCCAACATTCCAGGCTGTAGTCAAGTAGGATCATTACATATCCTGTGCTGATATACCGCTACTGTAAATATTAGGCACCAAAAAACGTGCACCTCACCAAATCACACTACTGGAAAGTTCAACGACAGCTACAAATCAAATGCAACCACGTCGAGCCAGGGCCTCGAGTTGTATACACTTCTAAAACTTGTGAAATGCACGTTCATTGTTAAGGGGGGACAAAATTGTAGCGTGGCAAAGTAAGGGGAGGAGATAGTTGTCTTGCATACAACCCTGAGGCTGTACATAATACTTCTTGAGTGTTTCTCAAGAGATGGGCAGGCCCTCTAACTCACAATTTCCTCCTTGTAGCTGACTGGCTGCATAATTACCATTCAGACATATATACAAGTATTTATTGGGTGTTTCTCAAGGGAAAGGCAAGCCCCCCCAGCTTGTATACTCTAAAATGCCAACTAGTGGCTGTCAGTTGAGGGATTGATTGCCTTGGCCAAATCCAGCAAAGGGGTGCAGAAAATTGGAGATGCCAAATCCTAACTAAACAATATACAGCACACCAATAGAAAGCAGGCAGGTCAACATATAATAGCATACCAAGCAGGGTACTACTGTCGTCATAGCAAAGGCTCCTCTTACTGTAAACTAATAATTGTTCAGTATTGCTTTTCAGTGGAATAGTAGTGTAAACAATTAGCCATTAGTTACACCCCCCATGTATAAACACCCACCAAACAGGATGTGCAGGATATCAATTCAAATTTGAAAACACAAACACTTGGATAAGTCTATCTACAAGCTAACGACAGCAAGATTAGTTTGTGCGACCGCCAAGTTTAACAGACCACCCTCAAGCGGTAAATACAAATACACAAAGGGTTCAGTACTTCTGCAAAGAAAGTTAGTTGTTATAGCTTCTTACCTTGCGCAGCTCGACGGTGACTTCATTTCTTCTTCTTCGCATCTCCTAGGGGGGAAGAAAGGAAAAAGCTAACGTAAAAACGGTAAACCAGTAAAGTGTTCTATAGTAAGGCAAAGGACCTCGGGCAAAACTGCCTCTCGCAAAACTCACTTCCTGGTCTTTTCCTTTGTTCTTGAAGGTGCGGAGACGTCCGGCATTCTCTTTTGATGCTGTGGTAGGCATTTTGGCTGTTTTCTTTGAAGCAATCTGTGATCAACAAGTTCAACGAGAGAGCAATGAAACACAACACGAGCTTGAGCGCTTTCAAATACAGACTGATGACCTAAACTGGAATATCATTGGTCGGTTTGAATTGCCGCACATGCGCAGTATATACTGGTGCCATTATAGCGGCGCAGCGTATAGCTAGCTTAGAGCGCGCAGCGCGCGCGTCGCGTCATGCATGGAATCGGAATGAGTACAGAAGAGACATGGCTGACATGGGAGATGATTCCGTGCCCGAGGAGATCGAAGAGCCTTGTATGCAGTGCCACCATTCGCTTTCTGGTATTGAGCAGATGCTAAAACCTGTACTGGCAGTTGGCAGGGCACACACTGAGCAACAGGTTAGACCAGTGTACGTGTCTGAATTTTGATAAAGGCTTTGACGCACGTGATGCATAATGCATCACGTGCACGTGGCAATTACTTATAATTACATGTATCAAAGCCTTTTTCTTGAATCCCTCATGAAGGAATATTAAACGTTCCCCAACCTGATTGTTGCCGCCAGTATTCCGATGACATCCATGGAAGCCTGTGTGAAGTGACTAGATGTTCTCGATCTTCTGGTCAATGAGACTAATGATTTCCAAAGGGGTGACACTCCCATAGATGCTGTAGTCAGAGCTGTGACCGGGCTTATCGGTGAATCTTCACCCCATATACTAAGGAAGGAGTGGAGTTGCTACGCATTGTTCGGTAGGATACCTTATAAGGTCACTATGATACTAAGTTTAGCAAATTGGAAGTTATTCAACCATCTACACGTTCAATGCTCGGTGAGTGTGACAGATCGTCCCCCGCTAGCTAGATACGTGTGGTATGTTACCTGGTTACCTTCGCTCTTCTTGCTGTTCTGAGACCCAGTATACCCACATTCATTTTAGGTCTTTCTACCGTCATTCTCCCCTTCACGTCACTAACGTGAGGAAATGTACCAGGCCCTCCCCGCTTTTCCGTACTGAAAGTGGCGAAAAAAACTGGGCGTGGGACTGGGAACATTAATGACAGCAAATGATCTTATCCTCATTGTGTATAACCTCGGAACCTCTCAGGATGGAGACTGCACGTTTGTAAACTACCTGTGTTTTATTAGGAATGACAACAGTGAATGGGTAAAGGACAAAACCAAAATTTGATTTCTCTGCTCCAGTATGCCATGTATAGGTAGAGTGGATTGGTCTTTTGAGTGTATATATTTGACGGCTTGAAAAAGAACTGTTTTTATCCTAAACATACTGTGAGGGACAATCATCTACAGGAACGTTCCAATAATATTGCATTTGCTAACAGAATGACAATAATGCAAACACACAGACACAAGGCATTACTTAACTCCTCCTGCGTATGCTCACAGGGACTTTTGTTAAGGCTACCTGTATCCAGGAAAGCATGACATAACTGTAGTCACCCAGCAGTGGACTAGCTGCGATTGTGTACATCTCATTGTGATTCTGGTACGTGACTCTTCTCTAGCTGGACAGTCTTGATGCAGCCTCCCTCATCCTCCTGCTCACCTACACCATGAACTCTCTCTTTTGGGGTGAGTATCATCACTTGTGTTCCTCCAGCCAGCATGTCTCTCCTAACACCCTAAGAGTAAGCCTATCTGACCATAATGCTGTTGAGGTTTCTAGTTTGAATTTGATCCTAGATCATGTAGGTCTGTGGATTTAAACCATACATCATTGCCCAAGCTGACCACTCATGTCCAATGACATTGTGACACCACTAAACCATATGTCTTAGTAACACAGGAAGCTAAAGTGATGTCAGTACAAAAGGTCAATATAGATGTACATTAGCCTCGTTCCCAGGCTGCGTGGGAGGCCTGGGAATGAGGCTGACATGTGCATGTGACTTGTGCTATTCGTCCTTACAGTGTACCTGGGAACTCAGGGGTTGAATCCAAAGGATCACATGGTGAAGAGAGAGCTGGTAAGGTCACAGGTGTAGTCAAGTGTGTGTGTTTGGGGCGGGGGAGTGTGGAACTAGGTACATGTGTATGCAATTCTCCCCCACAGGAGAGAGTGCAGCAAGCTATGCTGAGAGCTAAGACTATCAGTGGCAGAAGGAAAGCAGGTAAGTGTTTTTTGCAGGTGCTGAATTTGGTGCATGGTTATAAAGCATTAAAATTTATTCCTCTACTGCTCCTAAGTTAACCTTCGGGACAATACTGCAGAGAAGTATGTGGCAGGGGTAGCCAATTGCTTGTCCATGGATGAGATATCCCGTCCACTAGAAATTGTTTTTACGGTGATCTGGAGCTAAACAGCAATTATCACCTGATGAATGGCCACTGATGTATTTGAATTGCAGTGTGTGTGACATTTCAGCAATTCAAATATTTAAGGGATTACACCGCAAGGTGTTTATAAACCCCTAACGTGAATGCTATTGCATTGCATAATTATTGTGTACCACAAATTGCGGTATGTTAAATTCTGGTGTCTGGCTTGTATGGGTCCGCTACACTTTAGAGATTGACATAAGGGCCATCAGAATAATACACAGAAGGAGCCTTACATCCCCACTATCACTGCCAGGATAAAAGTTGCTTGTTTCATGCTCTCACGGACATTTCCATGTGTCAAAACTTTTGTGTTTCCAAGGCAACTAAACTATTGCAACTTAGTGGTTTGAAAATGGTCGGAGAATTTGAGAGCAGTCACTTGCAGATCATCTGGATCTAATGGTACTATTGTGATCTTTCCTGCAGGAGGTCAGGTCCTGAATACTGGTGTTGCCAAGAGGTTCATTCGAAGTGCACTGTGGGAGGAGGGTAAGTCTTGCAGATGCCGTACAAGATTACTGTGGGGTTTTTGTTGTTAGGGATGCACATTGGCTGAGGTGCACTCACTGAAACTTGAAACAGCGGTACTTCACCTCATCAGCATGTGGGGGGAATGGTTGACCAGCTTTCCATCTTGATTGCTAGTGTTGCACCGTCCAATTTTCGCCAAAGCAAAATCTGTGACGGAAAGCCTGTGAGCTAGTCTAGGACGTGGTAGCCTCACTCCCAGGCCCATGTCCATGGCCTGAGGTTAACCTCAATTTTAGCCTCGCTAGCCATTGATGTTATCCCCATGACGTTAACCTCATGAGCCATTGATGTTGCAAGAGGCTTCTACTGCTTTACTTCTTCATTTGTGGAACTTGAGGAAAAAGACAAAATTCTTCTGGGCTCCTCCTTAGTGTGGTTGAGGGTGTGACCATAGTCTTGGAATCCTTGCAAGGAAGGAGGATGGGGTTGGGCACTTTGAAACCCATGTTCCCATGCTCTTGCATGCAGCTTGGGAATGAGGCTGATTCCTCCACCTCCCTCCTTCCTTCCTCCATCCCCCCATCCCCCCTTCCCCCTTCCCCCTCCCCCCTGCACTATCCTCTCATCCCCCTTCCCCGTGCATCCCTCCTCTCTCCCCCCTCTCCCCCTGATATGGTCAACCAGGACCTGATAAAGCTCATTAGCATCAGCATCATTATGGCCAGAAGCAAGTAGTATTAAGGGTGGAGAGATGGTGTGAATCTCAATCATCCCGTGTGTGTTTATTCATGGTTTACAGGAGGCAGTGAGCAATCTAGGAAGAGAAAACATCCCGGGAAGGGGGAGGAGGGGGAGGTGACCAGTGCCAAGAGACCTGCCTAGCTGCTTGTGTTTGTGTCAGTATCTGTCATATTCACCTGAAGTATATAGAGAACACTCGGTCCTGCTCTATGAAGGGCCTATTGATAACAACAACTCCCTGACATCATGTTCGAGCTATAATGCTGCAGACATAGCCTCGTTCCCAGGCCTGCACCGTTTTTGGTTGCACGCACAAAAGTCCTTTTGTGCGTGCATCTGAAAATGGTTCTTTCGTGCATGCAACTGAAAACCGTTCTTTTGTGCAGCAAACGTGTCGGCAAGGCAATAAAGGCAATAAGGTCATGATTATCATTACCATCCCGATTCTCAAGAAAGCCAAATCATTGTTTATCTCATTATAGCGTTCATGAATCACTGTCAGAACTGACCAGTGGAGGGTACATGTAGAGCACAATAAATATCTCATGAAGTGTCTCCCGTTAATTACCTGCACCTGGCAAGGCTATAGTGGAGGTTGGGTAGCAGACCTCCATGCAAGGCTAGGTGTAGTCTCATTCTGAGGGGGGTCTGGGAATGAGACTAGGCTGGTGGACGTGCCCTTTGCACTTGTGGTACTAATATAACTGCCAGCTCCCCATGCAGCAGTGAATGGTACGTACCCTCTCTGGAAGGGCTGCTCCTCCTCTAGTATGGGTGGGACTGCTCCTCCTCTAGTATCATGGGTGGGACTGATGACGGTAGTCAAGAGCAGAAGTGCACAATGATATATCTGCCACAATGGCAATGATGTCATTATGTGCTCTTGCTGTCCAAATCATAATGCAGATGTAACTTATTGTTAGTTGCAATCCGCTCGTCTGTTGTGTTCTAGATGATTGAAGTTCAAACTGTTCCGATTGTTGACCTGAATGTTTTTGGTGGATGCTGGGTTACAGAACGAGGATACTCGAAGCAATTGCCGCCATGTTTAGGGCTGGTACCGATCGAGACTAGGCCAGTTGCTCACAATCCAAAGAGTGGATGTGGAAAAGGTTGCACAGAATAGTGATCTCCACAGGAATTTTTGATGGTAATTTTTACCTCCAAGCCCTTTCAGCCTAAGGCTGGTCTCCCAAGGGGAGGAGAGGTAAAGAAAGCACTTTACCAAGTGAAGTAACAGGTGGGATTGACATTCAAACCAGAAGGCTTGTGGGGGGGGGGGGGGGGGGGGGGGGGGGAGGAATCAGCGCAACTGATCTGAGACTGCGCATGTGCGAAGCGAAAGGCGCGGGCGGAGCAATTGGTCTCATTCCCAGACTCGGATCGCCCACCACGCATATCATGGGCGGTCGACGGGATCTGGGATCGAGACAAAGCACATAATGGCCATGGTGCGCACTGAATAGAAGTGTAAGTTAACCTTGCGTTTGCTTTGCAAGTTGAGAGTCTAACTTCCCCAGGAAACTTAAGGTATGAGTGTTAGCATGAGCTGTGAAAGTGTAGTAACAGCATGTCTGCATCACCAGTACTGTGTTTGTGTTGTTTTTCCCTTAAAATTGGATGATTTTTCGTGTGGTAAAACTGTTTCCTTCGTCGTGTAGGGAAAAGTTATGGCTGTTGAGCCTATACTGTGTATAAGGTGTCAGTGTTGGGATCGGATGAGCCATGTCTAGGAGAGCAATGAAGCCTTTTCTGAAGCGAAAAGGTGAGGTGTTGGCATCCCTGTTCCAACTATATGGGCTGTGTTAGTCTGGTTCTCAGACCCAACCCGTGAGGTTGGGTCTGGGCATATAACCTACCCTTCCACATAGCCGAGCACTTCATTCCGGCATAAGCATTGACCAGAGAGAACCACACATTACCTAGTACATGTGACTGATGAATAGTGATAAGGCCAGACCAAGTTAATCTTCTGTTTCACGGATCCGGTGGGTCTGTAGAATTCTCAAGAGTGTGTGTGTGAGGGGGCGACGGAGTTGTATGTGAAAGAGTGATGGAGTTGTGTACGTGTATGTGGCATGAGGTGATGGAGTTGCGTATATGTGTATGAAGGGGGTGAGGGAGTTTTTGTATGTGTGTGAGGGGGTGAGTGAGTGAGTGTGTGAAGGGAGAGGAATTTCACGAGTTGTGAGATGATTCCACTATTGAACACCACACAAGCAGCATATGTATATGTACTGACATTGTTCATGGTGCTGCCTATATACATTGTATGTGTATTTCATTACTATGCAGAATCAACACACGTCTCCTCCAGAGAAGTATTGGATGACTTTGACTTTTCCATGGCTTCTCCAGAATGTGACAGTGGTGAGTGGGCGTGGCTGTATTGAACAGACCTGCTGCTGTCAGCCCCATTGCTTGATACAGTTAATCAACCTTCGTGGTAGTGAATATTGGTGACTAAGGTACTGCCAATTAGCAAGTTCAATTCTCCCTCTCGCTCTCCCCCTTCCCCTGTCTGCTCCTTTACCCGATTACACATATGCTACTTGCAAGTGATAGCTAGGCCCAAAAGTAGCCTCGTTCCCAGGCCTACCCCATTTTTTCTGTTCTTCGGTTTGAGCTGACAGATGCGGAAGAGCAGTGTGGTGAACAACGGGGAAGGCCTGGTATTATCAGGAGCTTATGAGGGCCGCGAAGCGGTGCAAAGGAGCGTCAAACTACCAGGGTTCCAAACTACCATACTTGTTAGGGTTCCATCTTCCTCCAATTAGCTGTAGCACAAAAATGCCTTATAGGGGTTGGCTACAACTCACACCTACTTTGTTAAGAAGCCTGTGAGGGCTCGCAGAAGTGTGAAAAACTAACTGTAGCAATCATCCACCCTAGCTTGCACAACACCTGCCCACCTACTTACGAGACATCAAGCGCAGCGGTACGCGTACACAGACCACAAATGCATCCGTATAAGGAGTGTGATGTGCTGTACTCGGAGCATGATGGTTATGCTAGTTGGACGCTCCTTCCTGTTATGGGCTCCTGGTATTATCCATCACGTGATCGATGTCTGGTGGACATAAGAAGGGTGTGGCCCAACCGCAAATAAGTTTAAAAACTAGCCGATGAAGTTGTGTAGGTCGTCTGAGGGTCTGGACTAGCTGCGGAGCGTTCGAACCGAGCCGACTGGATGATGGACTGCTTCAGGACCTGCTGAAACAACTAAGGGCCCCGCCCTCCCTATGTCCACCTCGCGTCCACCTGACGTCACTCATGTGATGAATGATACCAGGCCTTCCCCGTTCTTTGCCGCTCTTCCGCATCTGTGTATTACTGTCAGCGCAAACGAAGAACAGAAAGAACGGGGTAGGCCTGGGAATGAGGCTAGCCCAAAAGGACTGCCTTGTCAGACTATGTAATTGGTTTGCAGTTTGCACCACTGATTACTAGTTGAGTACCAATGCCTTGGTGTGAGGGGTAGCCTCGTTCCCAGGCCTTCCACACCTCCAGCTTTTGATCGCTTCCAGTATGCAAAAATACTGGAAGCGATCAAAAGCTGGAGGTGTGGAAGGCCTGGGAACGAGGCTAGTGAGAGGACTAATCTGTCCATGTTGGACAGTGTCCGATCATGTTCTGTCTATGTCTCTCTCACCACAGGGAGTCTGTACGACCAGTTCAAGGATCCCAGTAGAGATGTGAGTTATGCTTGTACAAGCATATCCATGTACATGTACATGTCTATACATGACATTGTACACACTGTACGTATACATGTACTTGACTGTAAAGGTCATGTGAACTAGTGCTGGGCTGGGCGATATTTGAAATTTTTGCATAATCGATTATTTGTGAACTGAATACTGCTGATATATTGGGTAGTGGGTGGGATTGGTATCAAACTGTTGCAATAGTGTATGACTCACATACATGTAACTGTACGTTTCATATAAAATACCGACCACAGATAAGTGTGTTATGTACTCCAATATTGGATTAAACAATATATCGATATTTAGGCAAGCCATATTGATGTTGACATTGAGTACATGTAGGTAGATTGACAGTACAGTGTAGCCTCGTTCCAGTCCACCGCTCTGCTTTTCGTCGCTCGTGGGAGAGCCTGGGAACGAGGGTAGATATTGCAATATATTGTCCCAGCACTAATGTGAACGTGCTTCCTACATGTAACTGTATCACACGCTTACCTGTTTAATTGTCCTGCTGGAAACGTGTGCTGGTGTGTCTATTCTCGGTGGGTGTGGCGTCTTTTCTGAGTGGGAGTGGCCTCCTGTGTTTGACTCAGTTAATTTTTTGTGTAGGGTGCATCGTGCCAAGGGATGCGTTCCTTCAAGAAACGGCGGACTGACTCTGGCACCACTGACCTGACAAATGATTCTGACAGTGAGGAGTCTCCCCTTGTCGTGGTCTTACTCGAGTCTGCAGGACCCACTGTCGGTGGTCGTCTGACTGAGGGGGGCTGGTTTAGTGCAAGGCACAGAAGTTTGATGGGAGGTGGTGGAAGAGCAGGGGGAGGTGGACGAGGTGGAAGAGGAGGGGGAGGGGGAGGTGGAAGAGGAGGGGGAGGGGGAGGTGGAGGAGGTGGAAGAGGAGGGGGAGGAGGTGGAAGAGGAAGGGGATTGAGTAGTGGAGGGAGGGGAAGAGGAGTGGAAGGCGGAGGAGGTGGAAGAGAAGGAGTGAAGGGAAGAGGAAGAGTTAAACCAACCCAGGGGAAGATATCTGATTTCGTTTCCTCCCTTAATGGAAGTGGAAGTCATGCGCAGCTGGATCTGAGCTCGAGCTTTGAAAACAGCCAACGCCCTCAATTCTCTTCGCTTCGTAATCTGCATTCTCATTCTCCACATCACAGCAGCAGAGACCACCACTTTGTCCCCTCCATGGAGAGTTCCCTCCCGCCTCTACAATCATGGTCACCCAGAAAGTGGACACAGAGGAATCAAGACGCTGCTGTATCGACGCGGTGCACTGTTGCCACCATGAACTACCCTCAACAGCCTTTGCATGTGGAGGGAGGGGCAAGACAGAGGGTCGCCAACGAAGTTTCTCCTAATATGAGAAGGACGAGAAATTTCGAACGCAGAAGCACAAATGAGAGTAGACATTCTGGCAGCAGCTCTGATGATGTAGTGGTGATTGAGTCCCCATCTGATGACAAACAGCACTGCCCTTTGCCCAATGTTATTGGAACGAGTGGTGCTGATCAGGAGGTAGACGTCAGGAGGTCCAGCAGGAGTGATCGTCGTTGTGATTCCACCCAGCTATCCCATCAGCACATTGGAAAATCTGGTACTCGTGCTAGGAGTATTCACAGCACAAGTGTGGGTGGCGGGAGTGGCCAGGGTCTGGAGTTGGAGAGTGACAGAGCTGTGTTCTCTTCACCAGTCCAGTCTCATAGAGGTGTGGGTTTGGAGAGTGGTATGGCCGAGCTGTCCCTGCCGGCTCACTCTCGCAGTAGTGGCAATGTGAAGCAGAGCAATGCTGACCAAGTTGGCGGTGGGGTGACGTCTGGTAGTGCTGTGTCCGTGTTGCAACAGGAGAGTGTTGGGCAGAAGGGAGATGGTTGGAGGAAGATTGCCGATTGTTCTCCCATAGAACGATTGTATTACGAGATGAGCCCTGGTTTACAGTGCACAGATGGGACCAGTAGCGATGTTGGTCCTAGTGATAGCCCTTTGGTGGTGTCTAAACCAGATTCAGCAGGTGGCAGTGACGTGGTATGCATCGGGAGCGACGGTGAGGACAACTGTAGCTATGAGACTACTACCAGTGCCTACTTCGAATCCAAGAAGAAAGAACGAAGTGATCAGTTGGACTGCAGCATTGTCAGCCAGCAGAACCGCTCCTCGTCATCAGGCGCCAAGGGCATTGGTGTTCCACTGTCAAACACTCTGATACGAGAGCAACTCAGAAGTTCTACTGGTCATGCAACTGCAGCTAGCCAGTCAATCCATCCTCTCTCGAGCACTCCATCTTCTTCTGGTCTGTCAGAAGCTTGCAAACGAACTCCAGATGGTGCAAGCTCTAACAGGGACTTAACATCGACTCCAAATGCTGGCAGGCGTAGTAGCCGCACAACCACTGATCATGGGAGTACAGACGGACAGTTTGATGCCCATCAGAGTTGGTTCGACTCGTCATCTCCTCTCATTGGCACATCCCCACTTCCTGCTAGTGCCAAAGGTAGACGTGTATCAGCATCTGAAAGAATGAGGGAGGGATTGGGGCAAAGTGCACTGAGTGAAGAATCACATTGTGATGTGTCCCTTGTAGAGGTGAGGGACAGAGGCACAGATTCAGATGACGACTTTGAGAAACCGAAAAAGAAGCATAGAAATCGTTTTGCAATCAGTGAAGGCAGCAGGAGGGAGAAACCCCTCTTCTTCTCACCACAGTCGCGGGCCACCCATGGTGACACACCCTCTCGTCCTTCGAGGAAGGAGGGGAGCATCTTGGAGACCTCGCCTTGCTCCAAACCAGAAGAACGCTCTGTGTTTGACCATCTCCCTAGGGGCAATCAACGTGAGAACACTTCTTCCTTGATCCCCCCTCCCCTCACTTCTTCCCCACGTCCCCACGTCCGTACATCTCAAAGGAAAAAGAGCACCTCTGATGATGAGGTATGTACCTACAACTTGTGGTCAACATCTTTACACACCCATTCCAGTACTTGCTTAGTACGTAATTCGCATACCCTCCACATAATGCTCTTGTGTAAGAGAATACGCCATGTGTACAGTCTGACGGTGCGTGCTAGTGTGTGTATGTACGTAGGCTGTGTCTCATTCCCAAACCATTCCTGGCTGTACGTGTACCTCCACCTGCCCATCACCTGTAGTGCAATGTACGAAGAAGTGGAGGGGGACGGAGCTGGTATACACACATGTGTACATGGATGCTGAATCCTGTATACATGTGTGAAGCCCGGCAGTAAAAAATTATATATGTATTGTAGGTGTGCATTAAATAGGGATGACACTTACTTTTTCGAGTTGTAAAATAACTGATGATTATATTGTTTTCAATGCTGTGAACCATAAGTTTACTAAGTGCGCACATTATAGCTGGGTTTTTTTGATCACATACATGTACATACCATTTGATTTTTGCTGCCAGGCTTCACATGTAGCTCACAAACTACAAGCATGGGCTCTTTGTTCCACGTGTCATGTCATTCAGGTGGTGTTCCAGGGTGAGGAGATGAAGAAGGTGTACCCGCTGAGGAACAAGACACTTAGCTTACCCTCAGGGAGGCGAGACTGGTACACAGAGCTCTCTCCACCAAGCCAGAGGAGGGGAACAGGTGAGGGAGGGAGTGCAGGGAGGGGTGCTGCGTGCATCTGAGAAGCGCATACAGATGTACATGTAGGTACATGTGCATGTACATGTAGCCCCTGCATTCCTGGCCACAGCTACAGGTGTATGTCAAAATTGAGAAACCTTTCCTTAACGTATTGCCCCTCTCGCTCCTCTCTCCCCTCCTCTCTCCCTCCTCTCCTCATCTCTCCCTCCTCCCCTCCTCTCTCCCTCCTCCCTCCCTCCCTCCTCTCCCCCTCCCCCCTCCCTACCTCCACCTCCACCCTACCCCCCTCCCCACCCCAACAGGGTTCACCTCTTCCAACCAGTCGTCGTCTTCCTCCAATACAAGCAGTTTCTATAGACTAAGCCTACCTGCACCATGTATGTGCATTCAAATATTTGTCTATAAATGAAGTACGAAAATGCGTAGCTAACTGACTCTGATGTACAGTGTATTGTACATGTACATGTACCATCTAGCAATGAGCTTAAGCTTAATTGGGGCGAGCCTGAGCGAGCCATGCATTACCTATATTCACATTGCGTTGTGCCAATTATCACACTGATGGAAACCACTTGTACACCTCCGGTCAGTGGCTATAGTGATGGGGACTAACTACCGCATGGCAACAAAGGCAGTTCATCTGTCCATGCCATCGTTCATCAATGGCTTCAGTGATGGAGACTGTGTACATGTATACCACATGTCAGCAAGCAACAGCAACATTTACACAATGCATTCATTGGAACATTGAGTGCTTTCATCTAAGCTGTTCATGCATGCAGTGTACATGTACATGTACCGTCTGTCCTGCTGAGCGTATGCTGTTCAGTGCGTGTATGTGATACCACGTGTGTATGTGCTTCAGCCTGGCAACTCACACATGTACCTGTTGAGCGTACATGTATGCTGTTCAGTGCGTGTATGTGATACCACGTGTGTATGTGCTTCAGCCTGGCAACTCACACATGTACCTGCTGAGCGTATGCTGTTCAGTGCGTGTATGTGATACCACGTGTGTATGTGCTTCAGCCTGGCAACTCACACATGTACCTGCTGAGCGTACATGTATGCTGTTCAGTGCGTGTATGTGATACCACGTGTGTATGTGCTTCAGCCTGGCAACTCACACATGTACCTGCTGAGCGTATGCTGTTCAGTGTGTGTGTGTGTGTGTGTGTGTGTGATACCACGTGTGTATGTGCTTCAGCCTGTCTCCGTTCCTGTATTACATGTATCGATGATACTTTGATAGGACTGTTACTTAGTGTCTGAGATCATGGATCAACGTTGCTCATTGTGTGTAGTGTCACATGCTTGCAGTGTCACATGCTTGCAGTGTCACATGCTTGCAGTGTCACATGCTTGCAGTGTCACATGCTTGCAGTGTCACATGCTTGCAGTGTCACATGCTTGCAGTGACTGTATATGTCCATCAGGCTCGCCCCACAATGTTCTGCATTCCTTAGTCTCGGTCCCAGACTAGGCCTGTGCGATAATGACACATGTGGCATTTTAGTTCCTAAACGGCATAAGAACCTTGCTGTTTCCTGCATGTAGAACATGCTAACCACTGCCACTAAGACGTGTTCTGTATGGACTAGCCACGTCAAAAAAGACACACTAATGTTGTCATGTTCGTAGTAGTTCCCATAGTAATTGAGATCATACTATCGCGGTATAGGTTTTCCCATTATCGCCCAGGCCTATCCCAGACGCCACCAACCCCAGTGCAGATCGCATGAATGAACGTCTGGGAACAAGACTAGCATTTCTCTAACATGATTGTGCTGTTTGTTGACTTCCTCTGTGTGTATGTACATGTAGCATATGGAAAGTCGATGGTGGCTGCTGCCAAGCAGAAGGGAAAGGGAGGCCTCCCTCAGGGCTACTTGAAGAGTTTGAATTCTGTGCAGGTGTGGTTTGTGTGAGTGTGAGTGTCTGTGTACATTTACATGTATGCGTGCATATGCATGTTCATGTTTTCCCTACATAATGCACATGGGTGCATACAAGTAGTGCTCCGAATACCTTGCAGCTAATGTGTCACAAGTCTCATGCACTGCATCTCACCCTCTTTGAGAAGATGTCTGTGCTGATATGCATTCATGGTGGCAAGAGTTCGGGCATTGATTAGAATTTGTACACTTGTTGTGTACGTTGTGTTCTGCAGGTTCCGAAGTTGAAGAGAGTAACAGCTAATGGTAAGTCTCACTGGGAAGGGATTGTGTGTGTGTCGGGTGAGTGGTAACTGTAATGGAAGCCATTGCACTGATACACATTTTCTTATGACATTGTGGCGTAATGTTACTAGACTCCACTCTCTTCTGCCTTTCCTCTGCCCCCACCTCTTCCTCCCCACCCTCCTTCCCCTCCTCATCTTCCTCCTCGTGTCCTTCCCCTCCTCCTCTCCCTCCCCTCCTCCTCTCCCTCCCCTCCTCCTCTCCCTCCCCTCCTCCTCTCCCTCCTCCACTCCTCCCCCTCCTTGGACCCCTCCCCTCTTCCTCCTCTCCATCCTTCCTCTCCTCTTCCTCTTCTCCCTCCCACTTCTCCCCCTCCCTTGGACTCCTCCCACCTCCCTTTCCCCTCCCCTTCCCCTTCCCTTCTCCCACTTTCTTATCTCCTCACTCCTTCCTCTGCTTGCATGTCCTTCTCCTGTCCTTCCACCCTTCCTCTCCCCCTCCTATGGCAGATGGCCAGCGGAAGCGTAAGATTGTCCCACGTGCACCAACTAACTATTCCCTCAAGGACGAGTTAGACAACCTCCAGATGGATGTGTCCACAGCACAAGTTGGAAGATTGGACAAGATCAATACCCTCAGCCCTGCAGAGGTGATTACTGAACAAACCACTCCCATCTCCACTCCCCTAGCCCCTCCCCTGGCCACTCCCCTAGTCCCACCCCTAGCCACTCCCCTAGCCCCTCCCCTAGCCCCTCCCTAGCCCCTCCCTAGCCCCTCCCTAGCCCCTCCCTAGCCCCTCCCCTGGCCCCTTCCCCTGCTGGACTGTGTTCCTCAGATAAGCGTTTCATTTCCTGAGGAGTAAGTTGTAGCCCTTGGAATTACATTGTATGGACAAATTCATGGTCATGCAGTGGAAGCTGGTCATGCAGTGGAAGCTGGTCACTGTTAGAGGCAGCCGCCTGTCCATCACATGTGTATTCACTACTGCTAGTCCCAGTTGTACTAATCCTGTATAAAACAGGCAGCCACCTGGCCCAATACTGGCGTCCCATGTTGACCGCTATAGACAGTTTCCACTGTAGTACTTCCAACATGTACATGTAAGTAGTAATATAGCTGCTATTTCCCCCAAAAATTGTTTCTGAATTTTTGAGGGGTTCAGTTGTACATAGAGTATACCCTCTCCTGTTTTACCTCCTGAAACCCTGATTACTGATGTGCTTCTCTTGTATGATGAAGCCGTGTTTCCTCTCTCTATAATGCAGTTGGTGGCAGAGGAACTGAAACTGAATCTTGACATCAACGACAAAACTCATAAAATGATGATCAAACTCACTGACATTGCCGAGTGGAAGGTACATGTACAGGCTGTGTGCATTTACACTGTGTGTGTGTGTGTGTGTGTGTGTGTGTGTGTGTGTGCATTTACACTGTGTGTGTGTGTGTGTGTTGAGAGTGTTACTGTCAATGATGATGTAATAAGTTTCCCTCACATATACAATGTACAATGTAGACCCACGTCACACACATGTATGTACATACCGTAGGCGCTCTAATTATGCGTCGCTCATTAAATAATTATTTTTGAAATGTAACGCAACAATAGAAATTCGGTCAGCCAAACTTTGACGCTAGATTAGGAAATACCTCGCTAGGTACTCAAGTCAGACGAGTGTAGACAAGGCTATTGCATAGCGGTTGTGTTTGTTCTCGGTTGTCGGACTGTCGCTGCCTTTTCTACTGCACGGGGTGTCCGTATCCTGGGGCACAGAATACATAAGTGAGTTGCTTTCTCATACTTTCACTGATGTCCCAGCCATATCGCAACTGTGCGTTTATACATCAACGTTCACAGGCAGTGATGTGATGCACCCTCTTCGCCGTTCAACTGTACTGTGTGTGCACTTCGAGCTAGCTGCCATGCGCGTATGCTGCCGTTGTAATCGCGTTATGCAAATTAGTCCCTGGAGTGTGACGCATTATTGGAAATTATCGGTTTGAGATTTTGAATTTTGACGCAGAATTAGAAAGGATGCATAATTAGAGCGCCTACGGTATACTTGTACGTGTGCTCATAACACACAGATACTCTCTCTCTCTCTCACACACACACACACACACACACACACACACACACACACACACACACACACACACACACACACACACACACACCGCACGCACACACACACACTAGATGAACCTATCCAGTGATCCCATGCTAGTGGCTCTTACATTGCGGGAGGGCCCAGGCAAACAGTTGGCCAACCGACTCTCCACCCTCTTCCACCTGGATTCCAAGTTCTACAACCCCAAGAGTAAAGGTTAGAGCTGCCCCTCCATGTCACAAACACACTGTATGAGTCCTTGCCCTCCCTTGCAGTGAGTGAGAGTGTGTGTGTGTCTGTGTTTGTGTGTGTCAATGTGTTCGTCTGTGTTTCAGTGAATATTAGTGTCAGTGTGTGTGAGTTGATGACTGACTGATTGACTGAGACACTGACACTCATGCAGACTTGGGGTCATAAGCAATCCTATTTCGTGATAAATTGAACTGCCTGTGCATGGTGGTACTGGAAAATTGCAGGTGCTCATTTTCTACATGCAACCGTGCTGAAGTTCACTACTAGTGATCTGTTATCCTCATTCTCTAGCGATTGTAAACCATCAACCATTAACCTCACTCTTTCAGATGAGTCCGAGAAGTTTGTCATCTTTCGCCTGGCAGACACACCCCCTCCTAAAACCATTGTGCAACTTAATGAAGTGAGTGACCTTTGACCCTCATGCTCACGTACATGTATGACATTGCTGCTTCACATGTGAGCTATGTGAAACTCCATGTAAGAGACTCAGTCTGAGGTCTGCGCTTTGAAAATATGTTGTGTCACAATACATGTAGATCCTCGATGGTGCTAAGGCCTCCTGCTATCTGACCATGACCATTGACAAGGAACTGGAGTGAGTTGGTTTGAGTGTAACCATTGTGTGTCCCTTGTCTCATTGTCTCTTTGTGGTTCATGGCTGCATGTTTGTCTTCCTGTCCCTGGCTATCTAGTGTGTCTCACCTTCCATGGCTGTCCGTATATAGTCACGAGGCCAGCTCCATTTTTATGTCCAGGAAAAATACCCCTGTACCCAGTCACCTCTTCATCCCCACAATCCCCTCACCCCTTGAAGGCCTTCACCTCATCACCACACCCCCTCACCTCATCCCCACACCCCCTTACCTCATCCCCACACCCCCTCACCTCATCCCCACACACCCTCACCTCATCCCCACACACCCTCACCTCATCCCTACACCCCCTCACCTCATTCCCCACCCCCTCACCTCATCCCCACACCCCCTCACCTCATCCCCACACCTCACCTCATCCCCACACCCCCTCACCTCATCCCCACACCTCACCTCATCCCACATCCCTCTCACCTCATCCCCACACCTCACCTCATCCCCACACCTCACCTCATCCCCACATCCCCTCACCTCATCCCCACACCTCACCCCATCCCACATACATCCCTCTCACCTCATCCCCACACCTCACCTCATCCCCACACCTCACCTCATCCCCACACCTCACCTTATCCCACATCCCTCTCACCTCATCCCACATCCCTCTCACCTCATCCCCACACCCCTTCACCTCTTCATCCCAGTCCCACAGAAGCCACTGAGCTGTTGAAGCGGGTGCAGCCCTCCAAGCCGGCTCGAACTTCCGTGAGAATTCGGCAACTCTCAGGTACACACCCCCTCACGTGTACATATGTGCTCACTTCAGAATGTGTTGTGTAGGAGCTATACATTGTCAAGGGGCTGCCGCGCTGATGCTGTTTGAAAGCAGATTGTGTACTTAAAAGTGGTGTGTGTAATGTGTGTATTGCGTTCTGCAAACTTTAAATCCGCAATCAACTCCCAGTCCACAGTGTGGTAAATCATAGCCTCGTTCCTACACCCGAGATCCTGGGAACGAGGCTAGGTATATCAGATTCATGACTCTTCTGTCCTAATCTTGAGCCTCACTGTATACCTACATGTAGATGTCCTCACTGGACCTGTTGGTACTGGAGTGGGAGCCCCCCGGAGGTCCTCACGAGTGTCGAAGAAGAGGAAGGGGGAGGGACTGGGTGAGGTGGAGGAGGTGGTGAGGAGGAGGAAAGGGGACCCAAACAAGAAGTGAGTTTGTTGACAGACTCATTGCATGGTAGGAAATCCACATTGACGTCTCCTTCCTTCCTTCCCTCCCTCCCTCCCTCCCTCCCTCCCTCCCTCCCTCCCTCCCCCCCTCCCTCCCTCCCTCCCTCCCTCCCCTCCCTCCCTCCCCTCCCTCCCTCCCTCCCTCCCTCCCTCCCTCCCTCCCTCCCTCCCTCCCTCCATCTCCTAGGCTGCTTTCCTACAAGCCTGCAGGCAGCAAGCTCAACCTGGAGATCGTGGATGCTGATCTCGACTGTCTCTGTCATGGGGAGTACCTTAATGACAAAATCATAGATTTCTACCTTATGTGAGTATGCTACAGCGGGTCTGTGTGAGTTGTGAAGAGTGTACGTGGAGAGGGAGTGCCATCTGAGGAGTGGGTGAGGGGGTGCTGGGGACAGGAAGGGGGGATCGCCCGGATGGGGGGTGCTGCATGAATGGTGGTGGGGGGGGGGGTGGGGGGGGGGGGGGGGGGGGGGGGGGGGGGGGGGGGTGTTCTATGTGAAGTGTGTGCCCGGCTGTCAATGATTAAAAACAAGCAGTTTCTGTATCAGTGATGACCAAGATCTAACCCAAGTCCTATGAGACAGCCACGCACACACATGAGAGAACAGACATTATACATGTACTGTAGCTTGGCACCCCCAGACTTGCACCGTCTCCCACACCTACACACACACACTCCTCCCTACCTCACAGGTACCTGTATTACGAAGTGCTGGATGAGGGACATCGGAACAGGGTCCACATTTTTAGTTCTTTCTTCCACACTCGACTTAAAGATTCTTCTAGAGATAACCACGAACTGAGGTACATGTAAGAGGGCTGTCCTTCCTTCCCTCCCTCCCTCCCTCCCTCCCTCCCTCCCTCCCTCCCTCCCTCCCTCGCTCCCTCCCTCCCTTCCTCCTTCCCTCCCTCCCTTCCTCCTTCCCTCCCTCCCTCCCTCCCCTCCCTCCCTCCCTCCCTCCCTCCCTCCCTCCCTCCCTCCCTCTCATCAAGCAATGCTCAACATGACATGATACAGTAGTTGCTCTTCTCCCTGTTAATGCATGTTTTGAATAAGCCAAAGACAAGACTTCTGTGGTATATGAGCCTGTGCTTGAGGGATAGAATTTTATTTGGGGATGTCTCACCTGCCTGACTGCCAACTTGCAAGCAGGATATTATGAAGAAGACAGCTGTCAGATAGCTCAAGATTATATTTAGCAAAGACCAGACTTCAGCGGTGTGAGTGCATATCTTGAAGGGTGTTGTATTCTTTGGGAGGCACCAGCACGTCTAATACGGTTTTTTGTCCAATATGCATAATTGAAGCTAGCAGGCCTTGAACAAGACCAAGTAGCTAACTACATGTATCTGGAAAGCTTCAGAGTAGGTACATGTAGGCAGCGCGGTATTACGTATAGCCACCCACGGTGCGAAAGAAAGGGCACTCTCACACAGCTAGCTGTCCTTAATGTGCCTTGGCGATCCAGCTGCTATTTCCATTCATTTCACACTCCATAGATCCTTGTATGCCAAAGCAAAAAGGACACAACAGTGGGGTACAAATTATGAAAACAGTTGGGTGCCACCCCCCCCCCCCCCTCCCTTCCCCTCCCCCCTCCCCCCACAGCTGCCTAGCAAGAACCCTGCACCCACCTATCATTCCTCTCACCTCCCTACAGCACCCCAGAGAGGATCCACGATCGTGTCAAGACATGGACGAGACATGTTGATCTCTTCAGCAAGGACTACATTGTGCTTCCAGTCTGTGACAGGTATTGGCTAGGTGTAAGCTAGTGCAAGCATGCACACGTGCACACACACACACACACACACACTTACAACAACAACGCACACACGCACATACACACACACAACAAACCCCCAGGGCTCACTGGTTCATTGCATTCATCTGCAATCCCGGTCTCTTCAATCCGGACAATGTTCTAAAACACCAGCCAAGGTCCAAGAGAGTCGCACCAACAAGAAACAAACGTGGAAGAACTGCTTCAAAGAGAGGGAAAAAGCCCCCAACCCGAAGGATGCCATCGTCCTGGACAGCAGCCAGGAGGAGCTGGGGGCCGTGGTTGGAGGGGATGAGGAAGAAGCACCGCTGCCCAAGAATGACAGAGAAGGGTGTGAGGGGGGAGAGGGGGAAGGGATGGAGGGAGACGATGAGGTGGATATGGTAGAGGTTGAGGAATTCAGTGACGGTGGTGATGGTGAGGAGGTGGTGGAGAGGGGAAGAGGGAGTTTGTACCGGGTGCGGTGCTACAGGATGCTGCAGAGAGGGAGGCAGAGGAGATGGAGTGGACAGGGTGCGCGACCTCTGCCATTGCACCTCAAGGTGTGTACTAGTGTTGCACTGATAGTCTTATCCAATATTTGCTACATGTATATTGGCCAAAATTACTCTTTGGCTGCCGATACACATTCCGTAACACTACCGATACCCGGTACCAAATTTGCATGTGATATCACATGCTGAAAGGTAGAATATGTACATGTACCAAAGGTAGAAATTTGAACTAGGGATCGGTTATCGGAAAATCCACATTGGTTTTGTAGGTTTGGAAGACTCACTGGATGACCCAGATACCCAGATGCCGCCTGATTCAGAAATGGAGGTTGGACGTGGGGGCGATGACTCGAGTGAGGATGGTGTGCCATCTGTAAGGAGGAATGGCCACACGGTGTGTCGTCTGGATTCTGAGTCAGAAGAGGAGGAAGTGAGGGTGGGGACAGAGTGAGAGTGGGAAGAGGAAGTGAGGGTGAAGGGAGGGGGAGGATGTGAGGGTGGGGAGGTGGAGGTGAGAGGGGGGATAAGCCTTGACGTCATGCTAGCAGGATTTTAGGCGTTTGAAAAGCATACGAAAATTATGCTGGAATAAATATCACACTTGTGCAAATAGTAGGCATTATATGCTGCAGAAGGTGTATTGCCAGAGGTTGAATGGTTGAAAATCACCTGAGTGAAGGAGGGGAGGGGAGACGTGGGGTTTGTTTTAGATTGCTAACTATAAGTATACCCCTCTCCTCCCACCCACTGCCCTCTCCTCCCACCCACTGCCCTCTCTTCCCACCCTCTACGCTCTTCTCCCACCCTCTACGCTCTCCTCCCCACCCTCTGCCCTCTCCTCCCACCCTCTGCCCTCTCCTCCCATCCCACCCTCTGCCCTCTCCTCCCACCCTCTACGCTCTCCTCCCACCCTCTACGCTCTCCTCCCACCCTCTACGCTCTCCTCCACCCTCTGCCCTCTCCTCCCACCCCTCTGCCTCTCCTACCACCCTCTGCCCTCTCCTCCCACCCTCTGCCCTCTCCTACCACCCTCTGCCCTCTCCTCCCACCCTCTGCCCTCTCCTCCTACCCTCTGCTCTCTCCTCCCACCCTCTGCCCTCTCCTCCCACCCTCTGCCCTCTCCTCCCACCCTCTACACTCTCCTCCCACCCTCTACAGGGAGTCCCTCCACCACACACACAAGATGTGGTGACTCTCACCGAGGCAGACAATGGCAGCTTGATAAAAGTGGAGAGGACAGAGGAGGAAGAGGTGGGGATATGGCGGGGGAGGAAGGGAGGGAGGGAGGGAGGGGAGGAAGGGGAGGGAGGAAAGGAGGGGAGTAGGAAAGGACCTATCAGTGGTACTACACTGTGTAGCAAGTGCTGGAATTGTACTGTACATGTAGTGCAACAGACAGGAGCCAATAATCATGCTTGCTACCATGTAGTACATGCAGTACATGCCCACTACATTTTAGCGGAAGTTCTTGAACAGGAATGTGTTAAAGGCCCACCCATATTATTATCTACAAACATCCTTCACTGCATGTACGTAACTACCTCTTCGGCTACATCCTAACATCCTCCTGACTGTGGTTTAATACATTATTATTGTACTACGTATGTGTGCTGCATGTGGATTATACCTGAAGTGTGGGTCTGACCGTCAGTCTGCCCGCATGTGCTCTCACCCTCAGGGTACGACTGTGTCCACCTCGTCTTCCCTTGAAGACACAACAAAGGAGTGAGTTCAACATTAAACGTAACCAGATTGGTCCATTTAGAGTTGGGGGCTGTACTGTATGTGTCTCAGGCTGCAAATGCGGTTTATTTTCCATGTGAAGTGCTGGGCTTGCACAGGCTAATGCTGGCATTCTGGAACACCTTATCACAGATCAGGACAAAGGGGGTTTCATTAGCCTCGTTCCCAGGCTGTGTGGCCATGGGAGGAGAGAAAGCGGCCCTCACAGTACTGGTGTGAAACACACAGGCTAATGCTAGCTTTCTGGAACATCTTATCACAAATCAGTACCAAGGGGTTCATACGTGTGGTAACCCCAAGTTCGCCTTGATTATTGACAAACGACTGTCATAGAATAGTGATACTGACTGACTTACAACTGGAAAGTCTGGCTATATAGTACCAGTGGCCTAGCTGTGTCGTAATGGACTAGCAAAGCATCAGTCTGTAGTGCCTCTTTGCTGCCTGGAATGCTTGCTCTTGTGCTTCACCCCAGTGCCATTTCTGCTTCTTGTTGAGCAGGCTGTACAGGGGTGCAAGTTTTGCCGACAGATTAGGCAAGAACTTGGCGTAGTAGTTTATCAGACCGAGGAATGAACGTAGAGCTGTAACATTCCTCGGCTGAGGTGCCTCCTTGATGGCTTGGACCTTCTCCTCAGTAGGATGTAGTCCGTCCTCGTCAATCACATGACCGAGGTACTCCAGTCTCGCTTGCAGGAAAAAGCACTTGGCAAGGTTGACTTCGGCTGCAAATGCAGCTGCGTGTTTCTTCCTTCAAAGGAGTGGAATGCTGGTCTAGCACATTAAGACTGCAGCGGTCGACCTCAAAGTGGGTAAGCCAGTCCCTTCCCATCAAATTAGGGCCACCTCCACTCACTCAAGAGCGCATAAGTAGATCGCCCGCCCGAGTACTCCGGGCGGGCGATCTACTTATGCGCTCTTGACTCACTACATGAGTGGAGGTGGCAAACAGACTTCCTTATCCCGGTACCTGACCTTAAACTGTGAGATCCCCAGCACCTTGATGTGCTGATTGTGCTCACCGGTGTAGGAGCAAAGCTTGCTCTCTGTCGGTTGAAGGGGAGTGACGAAGGTCTGCTGCTGTATGTTCCTGTAAGTTGCCTCATTGATCACCAATACCGACGCTCCTGTGTCAAGCTCCATCTCCACCTGTACGTCGTTTAGGAACACGTTAAGCAGGTAAGGTTCAGGGCTCTTGTTGGACAGTGTAAACAGTCCGCATCATCTGATGCTGACTCCTGATCCATGTAGTGAGTGCCTTCCTTTGACTTCTTGGCATGCTCCTGCGGCTGTGTTTGGCTCGGTGCCTCTTGACGAGGCTTGGACTTGCACACCCTTGCAAGATGTCCTCATTTCTTGCACAAGTGACAAATAACGTTTTTATGCTTGCACTGAGGAGCCAGGTGTGCTCCTCCACTATGGTAGCAGGAGATACATGTAGATCCCTTAGTGTGCCCTGTGCTTTGGGCTGGTTGGGACCTGTGGGACGAGCTAGAGTGACTGTCATGCTCCGGCGTTGCAGTAAGGGGAGTATCCTGCCCGTGTGGCTTCTCAAGTTTCTTGGAATCCCTCTCAGAAGCTTCCACCATCTGAGCAAGGGTATATGCCCGATCGTAAGTGAGGTCCGTCTCGGCTAGCAACTTGTGTTGAATCCCCGTATGGTTCATGCCACATACCAACCGATCTCTCAGCATTTCTGGTAACTTGTCTTTGTATTCGCAATGAAGGGCCAGCTCGCGCAACGCTGCGACGTAGCTAGCAATCGACTCTCCCGAAGCTCGGGTCCACATGTTGAAATGAAACCTCCGGACGATCACCGAGGTCTTGACGGTATAATGGTCTTTAAGTAGCTTCACCAACTCAGTGTAAGGGGTAGCGCTGAGGTTGCCATCCTTGACCAAACTGCGTAACAGCTTGTACGTTGGGGTTCCACACACCGTCAGTAGAATGGACCGCTTCTTTCCAGCGTCCGTAACGTCGTTTGCAACAAAATAGTGCTGTAACTGCTCCACGTAAATAGGCCACTCGTCACCCTGAGCGTTGAAGGCCTTCATGGTGCCGTGAGTAGCCATTCTGCTTCTCCTTGTCGCCAATATGTGGTAACCCCAAGCACGCCTTGATTATTGACAAACGACTTCCATAGAATAGTGATACTGACTGACTTACAACTGGAAAGTCTGGCTATAGAAACAGGAAGTTGTACAAACACGAATATAATTACGACAGTACTAATAGTCGATATAGAGCACTACCACAATACGAACCCAACAAATAGCCTCGTTCCCAGACTTTTCGGACGGGGCCTGGGAACGAGGCTACCCAACAAACTGCCCCTAACTTGCTTTTACATGTACATTGCATTCTTTGTGTCTCCTCTTCCCCCAGGCCTTGCATCTTGGTGCTAGACTCCCTGGGAGTAAGGAGGATTGGCATCGTCAAGAGAATACGAGAGTGAGTGAAACATGCTCTCATTCATCAGTGGAGTTTCAGTGTGGTGTCAGAGTATTGGTCCTTCACTGGTGCAGGTACCTCACCGTGGAGTGGAGGACAAAGAAGAAGGACCTCCCTCTCAAGGAGTTTGACGTAATGAGATCCTGCTACCCCAAGGTAACCTTGGGAAGAAGGGAAGGAGGAGGAATAGAGAATGAAGCTGGGAGGGTGGGGGGGGGGGGGGGGGGGGGGGGGAATCAGGGAGGGGGAATCAGGGAGGGGGGTGGTAGTGGGAGGAAGAGAAGAGTGAAATGAAGAGGGGGTTCAGAAGAAGGAGACAGCTATGATGTTTTCCTTGGACTTCACTCAGGTGCTGATGCAGGACAACTCCTCTGATTGTGGCCTGTTTGTTCTGCAGTACGTGGAGAGCCTCTTCACTGTGAGTGACCATCTGTTCTCCCTAGGCCTGTGTAGCATTGGTGCTATGTTACACAGTGTACTGATGGTACTTTCTGTGAAGCGGTTTGTGTTGCACTGCTAGTGCATTGACCACACCCAGAAAGTGGACCGGCACTTTCAGCTCCTAAATGAGTGGAATACTTGCCGACAACGCCAAGCCAATGGCTTGAGAAGCTTGTACAACTGTACATGTATATTGTGTGGTTTCGGGGTCCTTAGGTGTACTGTACTACCTGAGCTAAAAGCTAGCTAGTTTGTTGGCCACACTTCATTACCAACTTGTAATCAAAATTGTTGCAGCTGCATAGAGTATGGTACACATGTACATATATAAAGGACAACGGTGCAAGGCACTCCTACATGACAGTGAAACAGCACAAAAGGCTAACCAGCATACAGTAACTCGACTGAGCGGTGAGCACTCTCAGGAATCAATGACCACACTCGCAAATCAATGACTAATCATAAATACATGTAGATGACTTGTTTGTAATGGTTGAGGCTCACAGGTACCACTTCAGAAAACCCAACATCATAATTCAACCTTGCAACTCCATCCCCTTGGGTAGGGCCTTGTGCCAACAGCTCTTTTAGCCTATTGTAACATTGTATGTGGACGAAGCAAGACGAAGCAAGGGTCTTTGACGTCCTGTATGGTTCTCCCTCAGAGTATCAAGGAGGACCAACCCCTCCCCTCCACAGCCCAAGCCTGGGCCGATTACCCACAGACGAACATCAAGCGGGATATCATCCGGACTATCATATTGGATCTCAGCGAGAAGCAGTCTCAGAGCAGTGGAACCAAACCCACTGTGTGAAGCTAGCACCCTGCGGGCTTCTCTCTTCAGCCTCCATGTTCAGTATACAGAGTGTTTGTTTTGTATCAGTTGTGTTCTTCTGGCTCATTTCCTGCATCTGTGTCACCAATGGCAACAGTCATTATAATTCTCACATAGATATCATCAGTGATATATAGCATCACCTTTGCTATTATGATGTCATTTGATGTCAAAACTCTCATGAGTTGAAGGTATAACATATCCAAACTATCACCTCATTCCTGGACTGCACTGCCTTCATTCCACTCCATCTCACACCAGGGAAGAACCGAGGAACAGTGCTACTGCAACTAATTTTGTTCCCCAGACGCTCGGCACCATACTGAGTGCCTGGGAACAAGGCTATAGCTCATCGTGTTTTGGTGATAAGTGATGGACAGTTCTTAGTTTGGTAACTAAGTTAGGAGACTGCATGCCTAGTATAGCATGCCTAGTATAAAGGGTTTTGAAGACAACAAATGCAATGTGTATCATATAGTTAAGAGGGATCGATAGGAAAACAGCTATATATAGCTGCATGGTCCACCTGGGAGTCTAAATGTTACTGCTGAGTAGCCGTGTATACGTACAGCTAGTGAAGTGTTTGTGGGAATTCAAACTTGCAGCAGCATCTGGAAAGTGACGAAGTACAACTGATTTCAGGTGCACTTTGCTATATTCCATGAAGGACAATAATTATTTGAAGAACAATTGGCACGCCATTCATGGAACGGACACTGCTATCGATGCTGTAACACAGGAGGGGTGCCAATGTGACATGCATCTAAAAATACGGGAAAAGAAACCCCCAGAGAAATCATACATGTACACGACACATAATTATGATGCACTGAACTCAACAGAATATGCTATATCAAGGTATGGATAGCCATCATTGAACATCCAGTAATAATATATGGGCAGTAGATAAGTTACCTCTAGATCTTGATCTGTTATAAATATTATAACAATCGTTTTGCAGAACGTATGCTATAATTATGATCTCAGTGCAACTGAAACACATCATTAGCCATACGTCACAATTTAAAGCTGAACCTGTTTCAAAAGTAAGACTTCATGACGTTAACTCTTTACCAACCAATGACTGCAAAAGCCGTCATGAGCTCCCATAAGCCCATAAGAATTTATATGGGGGCTACTAGGCGTTATACTTTAATACAGGGTTTTTGCTTCCTTAAGCTGTTTCTTATGGTTGGTAAAGAGTTAAGATGCAACAGAGCAATGATACCATTCATAGATGATTGCATAAAGCCAAGTACTAATGATGATTGGCCACATCAAAGTATAAAAACATGCCATTCTACTTGTAGGTTGCACTGGGGTTGAATGATACAATGAAAACAGAACACCATAAAAATCAATGTGATTCTGACACCATTCCTCTTCATCAATGTCTTGACCTCACCACATCAAGGTCAGCAACATGCTCCAGCCACTGTGGACCTCGTAATCCCTCTGCTTGGGACGAAAGTGACATCCAATCGGTCCTTAGAAACCATGCCCCGCCCACCCTTGCCTGGTTCATTTTATTCTCCACAGTCCTGTTCTCTTTAATAGCGAGGGCGTGCCAGACATAATACTCCTCTCTCCGTCTGGCTTCACACGTATGTCTGCACACAATATTGAAAGGCATCAGCATGACTATGATCTTGTACTTGCAAACACCGTAGATCTCATGCTCGAAGGTGTCAATATCCTGAGTGGATTTGAAGTTCATCCAGCGCACCTCAAGCTTGTCCAGCGCAAGGTTGACATTGCCTTGGTCGTCGGTAGTAGACCATTTGAGCCTGCTCATTGTTTCCCAGTACAACTCTGTGAGCAGTGTGTGTTGTGTGGTGTGTGCATGCAGTGGGTTGTGTGTGCAGTGTTTGGCGACACATGACCATACCACAGTTGAGTAAGTACATGTAACTACTCTTGAAATTCCTGCTATGTAGTCAAGTGAGTTCTAGCTCCATGCCAGTCTACTCTGATGGAAGTACTGAAAGCAGGCAAAGGATGAATACATCCCTTGCAAAAGGAGTAAAACAAAACCTGCTGATACTCCTACTATCGCTGAAACTGCTAGAAAGGCTAAATATGACCAACCATGCAGCTTGTTTCCTTGCTAACTCAAGTGTCTAGCAATGTTGCCAGTGATTACACAATACTTTGCAGTCTTCCCTTGATGATACCAGTCATCCCGTCACTGTTGCAGAGTCCAGCACTGTTGACAGTGACTCTGAAACTTCACTTAATGGTCATGCATGATTCACAAGCTCATTGTGCTCCTGCTCCCATTGTAGAGGCAAGTTAAATTTGTTAGTCCAATTGCCTTACAAGAAGCAGGCAACAGTGAGTTGATGGTACAGTTGCTACGAGCCCTACATGCACGTATGCACTGCAGATTGTAGCATTTTGTAGCTATAGTCTGATAAAGGTTAGAAGGTTAAGATCAATTCCAGTGTTGTTGAAGAGCTCCTATGTTACAAGACTATCTTTTTACTACTACTACTACACAACAGCTAATGCCAATGTTAGTTTCTCGATGGCTCAACCTCTGGAATTTCAGTTCCGAAACCTCATTTCATGGCTAATAAATGGACAAGAGTTGAACCTGTGCCTAACAGAAAATGAGCACTTACCAAGTGAGCTGTGATTAACTATGATAACAGAGTGTACACAGTGCACTCCTACTCATTATTGTGCCAATTAGGCCACTTACAGATATTACATAATACACACACAAATAGTGCAGAGTTGAAAAGTAACATATGAAGGCCCTAGCCTCGTTCCCAGGCCTACCCCGTTTTTTTTTCTGTTCTTCGGTTTCCGTTGACAATATAATACACGGATGCAGAAGGACGGCAAAAAATGCAGCCCTTCCACATCCATGTGTATTAGTATTATTGTCAACGGAAATTGAAGGCCCCTTCCACGACTAAAGAAAGGTACCAACTATGCTTATTCGTAATAATACCATGGCAACAAACTCGTGATACTTCCCTTCACTGTAGGCGGTCAAGCATGTCCAACCACCTTGCACTTACCAATATTGTCGTTGCTCCTGAACAGCAAAACTCCTGTGTTCAAGGTAACACCCCACTCGCGGAACAAACTTGCAGGGCCCTTCCCAAACGTTCCAATCATGTCGGCATGTGTGAATTTGTCAAAGTATGGCTGAGGGTTTTTAAGAAGTATTGCATCCGAGTCGTAATTCACAAGATCAAAACCATAGTGATTGATCAGCCGTACCAAGGTCAGTCGCACAATGTGGACTTGAGAGAATGCTCGTGTAATACCAGCAGAAGGGTCTATCACCATTCCGGGGCTGATGTACAAGGTTGGGATACCTCGTCCTTGTAAAAGGTCATGCAAGGGTTTATCGAGTGTCAGCACAAGTACATTCTTAACCGGAGGCTTTGCAACCATGTATGCAGAAATGAGCCAATTTAGGACGACATCTCGGTGCTCCTGGTTCGCTGTTACCAAGGACACTTGGTTGCCTTCAACTGTGGAAAGAAAGTCTTGGAGCTGCTGAACCCAATGAGATTGATGCAGGACGCTGTCCGGTCTGGAGTAGTGAGGTTGAGGGAAGTGAAAGGGCGGCTTAATGTGGAAACGCCCACTAGTACTAGTGGTACGGGTATCAGAGTGATCCTTGGTCGGAGTATCGTGTATATCCTGAGAGAGATGTCTCGGCGGCATTCTTAGGTGAGACGTCAACTGTGCCAGATCTTCCTTCAACTTGGATATCGATCGCCTGTAAGAATCGTGATTCATATCCTGACTGCCAACCAGCCTTCTCCCGTGTCTCTGCCTCTGGTAGCTTGCGTCTGGCATGGTCTCTCCTGCTAGCAGCAGTCCGTCTACTTCCAGTTCCGTTGTTGATACCTCTTGGAGTCGTTGTCCCTGCTGCACAAACATGACAGTGTACAAGATGGCGCCTACCGTGAGCGACGCCGTCGCTACAGCGAGAGTTCTCCACTTCACCCGCATCTGTTCCTCCAGCGATAAACATAACAACACGCCCATCTCGATGGCTTCTCCTTCCTCGGGCTTCTCGTACCAGGCCGGGAAGAGACGGAGTATAGGTCTAGTGATAGTTTAGTTCCTGTACAAGCTCCACCCACTTCATAATGTCTCTAGTCTCGTTCCCAGACCAGAAGGGGGAATTTTGTTCGTCAAATTAATGTGGGCGTGAATTTTCGGACAAATCATGGCGAGCGGATTGTTCATCAGAAGCGGTCCAGCAGACGTCCCCCTCTATTACATCAAGAGTCGGATGCACGGCTATGTACTGGACGTGTACAGGGGGAGACAGAGCCCAGGTGCAGACGTAATCTTGTTCCCGAAAAATCCTGGAGCGGCGGACAACCAACTCTGGTACTTCGAGGATGCTGGAGATGGCTTTGTGTACATTTGCTCTAAGTTGAATGGGTTGGTATTGGACATATGTGGTGGCAGCGGTAGAAGAGGAACCAAGCTGATATTGTGGCATCGCAACAGCCCACCTGAATCCATGTCACATCAGAAGTGGAAGCTCGATGGGGATTTCATTGTTTCAGCACTGCATGGCCAAGTGCTGGATGTCAAGGGAGGTAGCAAAGCTAAGGCGACACCACTGATTGTGTGGAGTAAGAATGCAGTTGATAATGAGAACCAGCGCTGGGAGATTGAGCGTGTCTACTTCAGTGGTGAGAACTGTCCTGAGAATGTACCAGCAGGCCAGTCTTCAACGGTGGAGTATGGAGTGATGGAACACAAGGAAACAGTGTATTGGGAAAGCTCGAGAAAGGACTGAGATAGTCACGATGCTGAATAGTGAAGTTAGTATTGTGAGGTGGATATTGGTCTGGCAGGAGATACTTGCACATGCATGTACATAGATTCGTGCACTGGCCAGTACGTAGCTATCTCCATATAGCTAAGGTAAAACGGGGTAATTCCGGTCACGGTATAATTCCGGTCAGTCTATACAAAAGCCACCACCAATTGTACACGATAGATTCTTTGGGAGTCCCACTTATGTTGCAGTAACATTAACTTACTACTCCTCGTACTGCATTTATATCCGCATTGCTCTATGTAAACTTAGCTTTTGGGCTATACTGACCGGAATTATGCGGTGACCGAAATTACCCCGATTTACCTTACTGAGGCAATGTAGTGAGCTGGAAATCCCAATGGTTTGCTTTATTCCCTGTCCAAACTCTTGTCCTGCATGCGGAGTGCTTCCTGCTAAATTTAAACCAATACTCAAGCATAAACTGTCATGCAGGCATATGCATGAAGTTACAACTACCACATGCTGCAATACTAACGAAGTGGTTGAACCACTTCATTAGTATTGGTAGTTGTAACTTCATGCGTGCATGACAGCTTATGCAATTTATTTGATACTGCAAGTGTTGATTTATATAAGCTGGGAAGGGGCCCAGAAACGGGATTCCTCAGTCTATGCATGGGTCTAGCGCCTTAAGCTTCCTTGGCTAGGCTGCCTGCAGGGATATCGTTGTGATGATGTTCACCTGTTCATGAATTCCCATGAAAACAAAACAGGAAGTTGAAATTGATAAAGATTAATTTTGTGGGCGTTGAACTTATGGATATACAACAGATAAAATGGCGTGCGGGTTGTTCATCAGAAGCGGTCCCAGTAGTGGTCCTTTCTACTACATCAAGAGTCGGATGCACGGCTACGTCCTGGACGTGTACGGGGAGAGACAGAGCCCGGGAACAGACGTGATCTTGTTCCCGAAAAAACCTGGAGCGGCGGACAACCAACTGTGGTACTTCGAGGATGCTGGAGATGGGTTTGTGTACATTTGCTCTAAATTGAATGGGTTGGTATTGGACATATATGGTGGCAGCGGTGCAAGAGGTACCAAAGTGATATTGTGGCATCGCAAGAGCTCACCTGAAATCACTGCAAATCAGAAGTGGAAGATCGATGGGGATTTTATTGTGTCAGCACTGCATGGCCAAGTGTTAGATGTCAAAGGAGCTAGCAAGGCTGAAGTAACACCGCTGGTTGTGTGGAGTAAGAATGTGGTGGATAATGAACATCAACGCTGGGAGATTGAGCGCTTTTACTTCAGTGGTGAGGACTATGTTGAGGACAGTGTACCAGCGGGCCAGTCTTCATTGGTGGAGGTTAAGGAGTGTGGGGTGGCGGAATACAAGGAAACTGTGTACTGGGAGACCAAGACACAGATGGAGGGCTCGAAGAAGGACTGATCATCTTGATATCCAGCCAATACGTATTAGTTATAGCATGGCAACAAGGGCTGTATGCCAGATATTGGCACTGCTGTGACGTAAAGCCCGAGCCGGGCCGCAGGCCCGAGGGCTTTACATCACAGCAGTGCCAATATCTGGCATGCAGCCCGTGTTGCCATGCTATAACTAATTTATTGCATGCACCTGATTGAATGTTGCTTCGTGATGTGTGTTGCTATGTGATGATGTCACAGCAGTGCCATATGCCAGATATTGGCACACCTGATCCTTTGAACTTGTAGGGTATCATGCAATAAATAACAATAAAATTAAATCCATGCAGATGTACGTACCTAGTAGCATTAACCTGATGTGTATACACTTGCTGATACCAGTGTCATGGGAAAATGCATGGGGACCCAGGATCCTGGGAATATGAGGACCTGGGTTCTGTCTTTGTCTTCAAGCAGTAACACAGCCCTGATGTACATGTGATGGGCTATGGCCAATAGTGGGGCATTTTGTATGTTATAGCCCTGGCCCTGCCCCTTGTAGCCTCCTTATTGTTGTTGTTGCCCTGTGTGGAGAAGCTACTCATAGTCTCGTATGCTTTGCTCAGAACCTACAGGTGTATGTCACCTAGGTGTTTGTCCATGTGAATTCATTGCTGAGAATCAGGACTGCACAACTGACGAGACTTATCACCAAATGTCTTGAGAGCCTATATACTTATCACTACAAGACTGTCACTGTCAACAAGATTGTATAGCTATATAGCTGGGTTGACCTTTGAGATTGTAGTGTTGTATATATCATTAAGTCATGGTTATGTAATCGCTAATTAGATGCACTGAGCATGTGCAGAATAATGAACCATCTGCATGCACATTTGCACAACTAGGCACCATGCTAGTAAATCATTAGAATCCACGCGAATCCTCTCGAGGATACCACAAAGGTTTAGCTTTGTGGAAAACCAGAATAGTTTTGGAGAACACTGCGACAATGAATTTCAAGTACATGCATGGCCCAATGATAAATCTATACATGACTTGGACCCGTTTTGTGTGCACACTGTATTGGATGTCGCTGGGCGGAGTCTTGCATTAGAGTTTTGGGTTATTATCAAGCAGAGAGTAGTTTGGTGAAACTTGTGCAGACTTTGATGTTGTCCACTTAACAGTACATGATGAGCTATTCTCCAGTAGCTTAATTATTTATGCCTCCAGTTAGTATACTGCCAGGGGGAATTGCCTGTATATGTGACTCTGCTACACACATCCCTCCTCTGCCGGCGACCTCTGGACATTATACACAGTGTTGCTCTGCGACAAACTCAAAATTTATCTGATAATCATTCAAGTATGGTTCGCACACCAAGGATCTATTTACAATGCGCCCATTGGATAGAGGTCTACAATGAACAAATTCGCATGCATACATAAGATAAGAATACTATAAATTGTTTTGTGAAACAATGTGATATTCAAACTTAAGTCAGTGAACACATTTGCTTTTGCTTGCCAGCGACACTGTCTGCCACCCACCCCTGGCAACCCAAGACTCCCTCATAGTTTCGGTAGACAACTGGTCGAGTGTATATGAGATTTGATTCGTGGTTTTGCTTGCTATCCCAATGACCATGCTCTGGGCTGTGAATGTGGGAATCGTACTTCTCAGGTTGGCAGACGATAAGCGGATTGGGGAGGGTGACAAACTTCCATGCTAACTCGATGGCTTTCCCCAGATGATCTTGAGGACTGCTTTCCAAAGTTGCCTTCACTTTCTGTAAGGTTTCATCGCCACTTGAAAAGTTTTGGATGATCTGGATAAAATGGGATGTTACAATCAAAAGTAGATCTATACTTAAATTTTTCACAGGCCATTTATAGATCTATGGTGGCTATATATGCATCCGTTTAAACTAATTTCCTTCCCTTGCCTCCAATATTAGGAGAGTATCACCAGGCAGTGGACATTGATTTTCAATCACGATATGGATGACGTCCATTATTTGAGCTGGTATATGCTTGGTACCAGTCAGATGAGAAATTGTACAGTGCCATGCATGCAGGCTCTGGCAAGCTCTCTACCATTAGTGTAAGCTAGATATAGATGTATGATGTTTGTCTCTTACTTCAGCTTTAATAGCTTCAGAATATTGAGCTATTTTTTCTTTCATTCTTAGACTGAATGCATGAAGCAGCAGCCCGTAGCCTCTACTGGCATCCTCCATCTCTTCTGTCTTGGTTTCCTGTACTTCAAACAGTGACTCAAGCTCAGAAGATATTGTATCGATGACAATTTGCTTTGATCTGTCGTATGCTTCCTGCAGGATATATATAGTAGGGGAAACATAATGTAGCTATACAAGCTGCCAGTATATAATAAGCTCATGCATTCACTAACTTGAAATTGAGCACATAGCAACTTCCTCGCTTCAAAGGCTGCATCACCGTTGTAATTGTCCAGTGCGTTTTCTAGCAGCCCCAGCAGCCCATCTAAGTCAGATGTCAGTGTTTCAAACTCATGAACAAGTTGATCGTGTTCCACTACCCGTTGTTTGTTCATGTCCTTCCCAGGCCTTGTGTTTCTAAGGTTTACAGAAAGAAGAATAGAGACAAGATAGCTACAGCTTAATAAACAGAGAGGGAAGGCCCTGCTGGATGTGTCTTAGAGGTTTAACTTATGGGAAAAAATTTGTGTGAAGCATGATCGTGAGACCCTACAAAGGTAAGACAATTAAGGGCAAGGAGCGATGTGCTTTAGGCGACATTAACACTTTAGCATGACTTGTGAAATTGGACATCTAGCTATTCCTCAGTTTACACAACTTTACAGGGGCGGTGGCACGGGGGGGGGGGGGGGGGGGGGGGGGGGGGGCGCGCAAGCGCCCCCCCCCCCCCCCCAAAATATTTAGGGGGGCATCGCCCCCCCTAACTCCTAGCTAGCTACTATTAAACAGCCAACGGCTGCCCTATACTTAGTACTAGGCTGACTCGGCTAACCTTGTGATGTACGCGAATCGAGTTGCTGATCTGGCGCAGCATCGATCCTCATACATCTGGAACGCGCAGTACAAAGCACGAAGGTGCCACGAGAGCCCATCCTGATAACTGAAAAATGAAGGCGAAAATTTTTTTCCGCGCTTTGCGCGGACTGATCGGCACTACACACCTCTATGCACTGCCTTCGGCAGCGTACGTAGACTACGCCACTGGCTTGCCCCCCCCCCCCAATTGTAAATACGTGCCGCCGCCCCTGGTTTATACAGTCATATTTATAGGTAAAGTACCAGCTTGCAGAAAAAGCTCACCCTATGCTCTGAACCACTTGTTGCCTGTGGTCTTTCCGTAGTTTAACACACTCTGGCCGCTGACACTGCTCCGAGCTGCAGAGGTGTAATAATATTTCACTAGTGCAACTGTATGCAGGTTGGGAAAATTACAAATGCTTCTAGCCATCGATAAACCTTGCTCTGGTAACGTATTCTTATCATATAGTCTGCATACAATGCTGGTTTTAACATAATTATAGTAGCTATAGTTGAACATAATTTTTGTAGCTTATGACTGGACGTAATGAATTGGACAGAATACCAACAGTTAGCTAGCTATATGCTATGCACCCATTCAATGCAGTGGTGCCTGCAGGGTCGGGCATTGCCCGGGGCATCTCTGCATACTCTCAGTCATGATTTTATTAATCGTTGTTCGAGCTCCATGTATGGAACGAATGTGGAAGGTTTGTCAATTAAGGGCCTTGCATGGGCCAGAACAAAACATCCCACCAGCTAATTTTAAAGCAGCCTCCTGTCCTTTCTACCAAAAGGCAGAGATGACTCACCAGCAAGTCTAATGCTCCATGAAGTACTAAGTTTCAAGCTTTTATACTCTGGCAAACCCAGCCTGACAGCCACAGCGCTTTGTGTGTGGCTGCGGTCTGGACTTAGCCCTACAGATTGTCTTTGCCCTACAGATTGTCTTAGCCCTACAGATTGTCTTAGCACTACCAGGCAAATAGCAAGTTCAAACTCCTTACATAGCCTCAGAAGGCTCTAAAAAATCTATCTCTAAATTTTTCCTCTAGCTTTGCACATTTTTTACGCTGTGCAAACGGCTAGATGCTATAGTAAGTGATGAAAGAGAGAGAAATTAATCCACGGAAAAAATTCCGGGACCAGCTGGGATTCGAACCCAAGACCTTCTGGATACTAGTCTTGTGTGAGTTATGCCCGGGTTACTTCTAATTTCTGCAGGCGCCACTGATCCCATGTGGGGGTAGGGGTTATAGTAGCCATCCTGTGTGTCTGTGGTCTGTCTGTCCATCTGTAACCACTCTACCGCCTGCACCGTTTACCCTATATGGTTGCAACTATATATATACAGTACAAATACAAAGTGCTCAAGATATAACGCACAAATTTATAAGAATGCTTAGTTCAAAGTTACAAAGTTTATTGGTCACCGCAGAAACTTTATTTGGTGCTTCTGGCAGAAAATTGACACCAGCAGGTAACTAGTGCTGTTTCAAGAGTAAAGTGCTGCTTCTATCATCAACTACTGCAAACTAAGGTGCCAAAGTCATTATATTGACCCCAGGGTGGTATATATGAGTAGCCATGATGACCTTTAACCCTAAGGCGGCACATGCACTGCACACCCAATGGGTGCAGTTTCGCCTAATTAAACAAGGGTGGCTGATGATTTGCACTTCAGCACTTTTCCATTATTGCTGCAGTAGTTACATAGCTACTAGCAACCTAAGAGACTCACGAGGCAAGAGATTCAATTCTCATCAATGTTTGCTGCTGCTGCTCGAGCTGAACCCAAACCCTGTAAAAGATTGCATCTGCTATGAACTTGGTTTTGGAGAGTACAATTTACCACTTGCTTCTTCTGCCCATCAAGGAAATTCAGCAGCACATCAGTGAAAGTAACCCTCTCCTGACCATGCTGTAGTCCTCCACCAATGATGTGCAGGAGGTCACTGAAATTACAAACAGTTTTATGTATTAAAACCAGCTATGAAATTTGTTCGTAGACTTTTACCGTTTCAGCACTTCCAAATGTTCACTTGGACACTTTTTTCCTTTGCAGGTTTGAAGTCTCAGACTATTAAATGAGAAAGATGGATATGCTGCATGCAGTGTTTGTGGCAGTTTCCAGATGTTATTAGCACCTTTCTGCTTCCTGTTTTAGTGCATTCATCTCTGACAGCAGTCTAATAAAGGTGGGAGTGAAACAACAACGTTTATATCTAATTTGTTCTTCATCACATCTAGCTACTCTAGCACTCTAGCAATACATCAGTAACTGTAATCTCCTGAGACCTCTTATGCTGTACCGGTGGTGTAGCCAGGATGCTGAACTAGTAACTGTTGCCTGGGCACAGAGCTTGTGGGGTCTTAGGTTGCTTGAGGGGCTGTAACTGTAAGCGTACTGACAAATACAATGAGGACTCACTAGAACAGATGTGAACTGATCTCTATCCTGCCACGTCACACTGAACTCACCACGTGCTAGCTCATGAATAGCTAACATGATTGAACATTTGTTGCCTGGGCCAGTGCCCGGGTAGGCACGCATGCTACATGTTGTACTCCTATGTACTATTACCGTAGTGTCCCGATAATACGCCCCTCTATTATGTACACAAATAGTCTCGATTATACGCCCCCTCAAAAAGTTTTGCTTGCTACGTTTATGACACTGCTAAGGTTCATGTTCACAGTTACAAAAGTACAAACGATCGCCAGTATAGTAGCTACTGGTCGTGGTCATCATGCGTGGTCTCCCTACATCGGTGAGAAGAGCTGCCACTTCAACTCGAGGGCCATAACCATACGGTTCTATTATCCGATTATGCCATAACATAGCTATATTCGCGCGCATGGCGCGAATAGTCTGGTACCGAGCAGTGGCGGCAGAAGCAGTACGAGATTGGGGGGGCTACTGAACACAATTGCACACTGCTGAAGGGAGTGGCCCAGAGGTGCGTAGTGCCGATCAGTCCGCGCGAAGCGCGGGAATTTTTTTTGCCTTCATTTTTCAGTTACCAGGATGGGCTCTCGTGGCACCTTCGACCCTGGGAGACCAGTCAGGTCAGAGCATAGATAATAAAGCGTAAAGTTTTCTTCTGCATGGGCCCCCTAGTACCTTGGGCCTCGTATGGACCGGCATCGCGATCGGTGCAGTTTAGCAATAACCCATTTCTCACGATACAAAATAACCCTTTTCTCTCTTGACTGTACGCGTATTTTCGAAGGGGGAAGGGGGCGTATTAGTGGGACACTACGGTATATGTATGCCACTCAGTTTGTTGGTATGATCTGTGTACACTGTACAGACATGCCACACACCTAGCTAAGAATATAAGGCCATGCATGCACAATTGCAAGTTACTTGTCTTTTTCATTTCTGCTTTCCTCCAGTTGTTGGTTCTTCTCGTGAAGCTCAGATTGCAGCCTAATGTGAATGTATATTATGAAGGAACAATTGCATGTATACAGCCTATTGTGTAATTGTATACAGATAGAGTGTAGTCTAATGAACATTTTTCACACTGCTCCGGATCCATCAGCCTATGGTACAGTGTTATAAGCAGTATTTCGGATAGCACAATTACCCACCTTGCATTTTCTGCAGTAAGTTGACTGATTTCTGGATGCTTTCTATGCAAGTCATGATCAGCATGTGTGCTATTAAAAAAGGAAATAATTACACCCATAGTCACAAAATCCAAACTAAGTCTTCACTCCTGCAGCCACCTATTAATTGGCACTGCATAATGCATGCAATCTCTATCCATTAGAAATATAGCTTATTCGTATATAATTATAGTGGTGTATAGGTAGGTTCACAATATACTGTTTGAGCATGGATCCAGCGAGAAGACAGTTGCAAATGCATTGAAAATTGTTTCTGACCAACCATTTGCTTTGAAAATTTGGTGTGTAACTGCATGATAACTGAATTCCAAATGTGAACGTGTCAAGTAAAAATGGAACATTAGGAATTGTCCAAATTGTGTAAACACGCCCTTTGAAAAATGCCTCAAATTTGAAAACACAGAACCTTCTAAAACACATTTGCAAAGACTCCTACTTTGTGAGGTGCCAATGGGGATTTGTGCCTAACGTTCCATTTTCACTTGATGCACCCCCCCCCCCCCCCCCCCCCCCCCTCCCCCCCTTTTACATCTATTCTTTTTCGGACCTTTTCTGCATGCTGCCCCTTCACTGACCTCAAAAACAAAACATAATACACAATTTATATTCAAAATAAGAGGAAGCAGTTTTTGAGAGATGTTTATTTATCTTCACATACTCGCTCCACCATTTAGTTTGTAACCACTACACCCCTGCTTTAACAGTACTAGTGTGGTGGCATGTTTTGCATAAATCCTTCCCTTGAGTACACATGTAACTCTAGGCATGCATGGCTTCCCTAATTCCTTCCCATGAATAGCTAACTGGTAATTCTGGTCCTTTTATGAAAAGTCTGTTTGTACATGGTAGGTAACCTTCCAAACGCGTGCACAACCTCCGCTTGACAGAATATAATAGACCGATGGTGTGCCGCGATGATGACTGGACAGAAGCTCTTGTGTCTTGTCGAATCGCTTTTGCCGACAGTGTACAAATCGAAACCTCAATTCTAGTTGCCTACGAATACCATTACGGTGTATGGCAGGTTTATTCGCGGGAGAAAACTTCGGAAAGTTTCGACTCACGAGCAGAAAATCGAGCTGGAAATATTCTCGGAGATCAGTAAGTGGACGTCTACGCGGTGACTCTGTGTTTGGTCTACCCAAGCTGGATGGTCTAATATCGGTTGTAGTACCATTCGCTTGTACATTGCCCGCTCCGACCGGATGCCCATGCAGGTTACGTTAATGGATGTGGCGAACTACAAATTCGCAAATGTTGGAACTACAAACTGCTCCGTAGCGTACACAGCTGTTGGAAGTGGGCCCGAAGAAGGCCCGCGGCGATTACCGCTAAACACCACGTATTATCGTGTTCCTACCGCGATCCTGTTCAAGCCAGATGGCACCATCGATTCATTCGGATACGATGCTCGTGCTCAGTATCTCAACCTGGACGACGCAGAGAGATTGGAGTATGCCTATTTTGAGCAAATCAAAATGAACCTGCAACATGATGAGGTAGAAATATTTCTTAATGGTAGTTGAAACATTAGCTAATCATTTCGGTATTTTCATGCAGAATGTCAACCGCGAAATGAAAATCAAGGCAAAAAATGGGATGGAGTACTACCTCGTGGACGTGATTGCTCAGATCCTGAAGTATTTGAAGATTGAGCTGATAGAGAAGCATCTTAAGCGAGGTGGGCACCCCTTGGAGGCAACCGACTTTGACTGGGTGATCACTGTCCCTGCTATCTGGAGGGCCAGGGGCAAACAGATGATGAGAGAGGCAGGATACAAGGTACTTATGCTATATACAGAGTATACCAATTGTGTATACAGAGGATGTAGCTACGTGGTTAATATATCTCATCTTGCTGGTATTCTTAATTATAAACATAAGGTTTTGGACACTTACAGTGACACCTGTATACACCTCTAATACAGTACACCATCATGTGGAAGGGTACAGATATACTTACAGCTGGAATACAGTATGCAGTTTATGAACAATAAACATTACGTTTCTTTACTATCAACTACGAGAGTGGCATCAAGTTGGGTTGAGATATATTATACAGAAAAGAAATATGTGCAATTGGCATAATATTATACGAAGGTACATGTCTTAGAAGGGTGCCTCATACTCACTTGTGAGTGAAAAGGATGGGTTACGGCTTAGGCTTATAAACAAACAGAGCTTGAGGAAGTAGGGATGAAGGGCATGGGTGGGGAGGAGACTGACCCAAATTATCTGGTAAATTAAAGTAAGCCGAACTATATATCCATTTTCTCGAAGCTATTCTTCTATAGGAGTACACCTACTATCTGCTGAAGTATTTTTGCTCAATACTTCATGTGGCAAACATGCTTGTGGTATGATGGTCAGGTTGAGCTAGTAAACAACAACTCAGATCCATCAACACCATACAAGTTTTATTACTTCAATCAAGAATGCATGGTTGATTGAAACTCATTATACCAACACTAAAATTATACCAGTACCAGCCAAATCATCACACCTAAATTCTCAAGCGCATTATAGTCAGTTCCTGGGCCAACACAATCACTAATTTCCACTACTGGCTGAAAGGTGGACCCTTCATGGTTTTTGATGGTATAATTCAGTCCTGAGTTGGAAGTTGATATTTATAAAGATAACTACAATGAAAAGATTGTCATGTAACTACAATGAAAAGATTGTCATGTAGCTAGTTAAGTTGCTGACATGGGGATGCAGGAAAACCCGGAACGGTCAGGAACGGAACGGAACGGAACCGGAAGTAATTATACAGCGATAACAACATTATTGTAGAGCGACTGATTATTTATAAACGACTCGGATTTTTGTGTAAACACACTTACAGGCAGCTGCTGGAGGAGTTTCGTGGGCCAGGACCTGGTATGGCCTAAAGTAGCTTCAGCAAAGGTACTGTCTCTATCGCTACTGGATCTGTACTTAGCGTTGCGTTTATGTCAAGCTTGTAAGCAGAGCAAAGGGCGAGCCTCAAGGACAGTAGCTAGAATAATTAGTGCTCGATGCTCGTTGTAGTATAGATTACTCGCACTCACTTGGCCCAGCTCTCTGACTTCCCTAGCACGTACCGCAACAAATGCCTCGTTCAGGTCATCGATCCGCCAGACTTTGACCCGCGCGGCTACCTCGCTAACGCTTCGTGGCTTCAAAATACTGTGCAACCCAGCCAACTCGCGAGACTAAACTGTTCTCTGACTTCCCTGCAGGAGGCAATGGCTATTTTCACGATCCAAAGTACTTAGCAAAATTAATTGTACACGAGGAAACATTACTTCCGGTTCCGTTCCGTTCCGTTCCGTTCCGTTCCTGACCGTTCCGGGTTTTCCTGCATCCCGCTGACATGTTTCATAGGACTGTGGGATTATAACAGCTATACTGGAATACTGCAACAATTGAAGTTGCTAAAAGTGCTTGGTTAGGCCACAGAAATGTCTTTGTTAAAGGAACTACATCCTTCATACGGCTATATAACAAATGATCATGAGCCTCCTAACATAATACATATTATAGCTATAGATGTCAGAAAATAAAAGTATAAGCAAAGTCCTGCATGATGGGGTGTCACTGTTACCATTTACAGGCGGGACTTTGTTCTCAAGAAACTTGCGGAATACTTCAAAAAACTTCCGAAATGCTGCCTGCAACACCGAATGAACAGGAACCAGACAAACTTTCGTTAGCACTTGAACCCGAATCTGCAGCAATTTACTGCCAGAGCATGTCTGAACAGTTAGTTGCTGCCTACTGTAACGCTCAGAAACCATATCAGTCCAAATGCTACCTAGTAGTTGACATAGGTGGTGGTACCGTTGACATTTCTGCTCACAAGGTAAGCTCAAGTGCAGACCAACACGTTCAAATTGTCCATCCTCCAACTGGGAATGACTGTGGGGGTTCAAAGGTGAACAAAGCATTTCAAGACTTCCTCGGAGAGTTGGTCAGCGACAAGGGGTTTTCAAGGTACCTGCAGACCAGTGACCCAGTGACTGATGCAAAGCATGCGGCTCACCTCAATGAGCTTATCAACAAGACCTTCGAAGACCAAAAGATTATCTTTGGGAACAAAGGTGGAGTCGGTTCAAAGCTTGGCATTCGTTTGCCGTTTACATTCCTGGAAGTTTACAAGAGTGACATAGACAGCGGGATCAGGCGAATGGGAGATTCTCAACTCAAGCAGGTTGGTCAAGACTTGCGACTTGAATACTCCAAGGTGGCTGATATCTTTCAGCCTGTGGTTGAAGGTGTTCTTGAATGCATGTCGCAAACACTAACAGATGTTGAAGCAAATGTTGATACGATTTACCTAGTTGGAGGCTTTGGAGGGTCCTGCTACATCCACAAGGTGATAACGAAGCGATTTGGGGATACGTACAATTACATCACACCAGCAGAACCTGATTTTGCTGTTATTCGAGGAGCTGTTCTTTTCCGCCAAAACCTGAACATTGTCCGTGCTCGAAAGGCTGATGCAACATATGGAGTTGGAGTCCATATCAGCTTTGATTCAAAGATTCATGCACCTGAATATAAGCACATAGATGACGATGGCAAAGAGAAGTGCAAGAATATATTTTATACAATCGTCGAAAAAGGTGACTTAGTCTGTACGGAAGAAGTGTTTACAGCGAATTATTATCCAGTTCAGCATCAGCAAAGAGCTATGTCCTTCACAATATATAGCTCATTAGAGAAAGATGTTTGGTACACCACTGGCAAAAGAGGGAAAGGCAGTAAGATCGCAGCACCAGTGAACATACGTGAAATTGGAGAGTTTGTGGTGCAGATGTCTGATCTGAAGGGAGACAAAAATCGACCAGTAGATGTAACATTTGACTTCAGTCACACTGAAATCCAAGTGAAGGGGTACGATCGTACATCAGGAAACGAAGTGAAAGTTGCTTGGGATTTTCTGTCAGCATGAATGGAACCTAACAGCTAATGATTTGTAATTATTCGTTGAATTGAATATAAGTTTTAAACAATGATGTAAGTTTTATCAATGTCAAAGTAATTTTGTAATTCTTCTTGGTAAATATAATATGTCATTGAAATCATTAAACGTTGGTGTACGTTCTATTATAGTCGACGTCTGCGCTCTGTATCACAAAGCTAGCCGGCATACCATGATGCATAATGCACAACTGAAAAGGAAATTACAATACAGAAAGCTCTATTTTGCATTTCTTCCATTTATAGGCTGGCCTCTGCTCCAAGTACTCATGCGGGCAGCTAAAAATAGCATCCGCACAATGGATGCCTGTTACTCTAGAAGAAGAAGCACCAGAAAAGCTTTCTCTAGCTCTTGAGCCTGAAGCAGCAGCTATCTATTGCCAGAACCTCAGAGCCGAGCAGGTTGCGTCCTACTGCCAAAGCATACAACCGTTCACATCAACAAGCTACTTAGTAGTGGACATAGGTGGGGGAACTGTTGATATATCGGCTCACCGACTTAGCAGTTCTCCTGATGAGCATCTTGAGGTGATCCTTCCTCCAGCGGGAAACGATTGTGGTGGCTCAATGGTCAACAAGAATTTTGCTGAGTTTTTGGAAGAGCTAGTCGATGACAAGGGGTTTACACGATATGTAGACACTGGCGACAAAACAACAAAGGCAACTCACAAAGCGAGACTAAATGAACTTGTTAATGACACTTTCGAACGACAGAAGAGAATCTATGGCGAGAAAGGAGGGGAAGGAAGCAAGCTTTCTATTCGTCTTCCATACACATTCAGGGAGATTTATCAGTCTAAGCTAATAGCAGGAATACGGAAGTTGAATGACCCTCATATTCAGCTGTCGGGTATTGATCTTAGGATAGCATACCCTAAGATGAAGGAGTTCTTCCAACCAGTTGTCGAGGGTCTGCTACAGTGCATGACCGAAACTCTCCTGAGTTTAGATGAAGAAATTGAGACAATCTACATTGTTGGTGGTTTTGGGGGATGCCAGTACATCTACAATGTCATAACCGAGGAGTTTGGTGATGGCTACAAGTACATAACACCAGCAGAGCATGATTTCGCTGTGGTCCGTGGGGCTGTTCTCTTTAGACAATCTCCCAACAGAGTTCGTGCCCGCAGAGCTGATGCCACATATGGTGTACGGGTCAACATACCATTTGAAGAAGGGAAACATGAACAAGACTACAAATGGGTGAATGCGAAGGGCGAATATCAGTGCGAGAATATATTTTCATCATTCGTTGAGAGGGGTGACATTGTTTCAACAAGTGAAGTGTTAGTTAGAGACTATGTTCCCGCCAGACCAAATCAGGGACAAATGCACATTGACATCTACAGCTCTTCAGAGAATGATGTGTGGTATACGACAGGAAGAAGGCCAAAGGGCATGAATACTGCTGATTTAGCTGATGTTCAAAAGATTGGTGAACTCATGGTCCCTTTTCCAAAAGAAGACCAAGAGGAAGGTGCCCAAGGGGTCAGTGAGTCACCGAACAGTCAGCGAAAGGTGGAGGTCACATTCGATTTCAGCCACACTGAGATTCAAGTGAAGGGATACGATAAACTCTCTAACACAGAAGTGAAAGTTGTTTTGGACTTTCTATCATCTTAAAGTTTATATAACAGCTAGCTAGTATACGGTTGGATTAGTATCACCTTCTGTTTACTTATAAGGAAATTTCAAACACCGAGAATCAACCTTCAATTTAATGTACTATATGCATTTATACCAACATTGTTTTGGACTATCATGGCTACGTCTCTGCCATTTACGCAACCAGACGACCCATAATCGCTCGATGCCAGAGTCTCATTTGCAGTATATGCATCATGAATTTAATTTGTCAAGTTCCGAACGAACATTGACAAATGAGTGTTGGGCTAGAGTAAAGACCAAAAGATTGGTCACTGAAAAAGCCTCATGTATGTACAAAGAGAAAGGTTGTTCTATAACCCGGCTCTTGATGGTCACCATATATATACTCAGTGCTTCCACAATTAATGCATATAGAGTCAGGTTGCGCAGCATAATATTCACTGCAAAAACACCATCTGGTTGTTTTAACCAAATTTGGCTATCTCAGTTGAGTCATGGGATGCATCTGCCGATCATAAGTTATCCATTACATGTGTCATTGCAATAGTCACAACTCACAACTGTAAGCATGGGATGACAAACTGTATTGTTACTTCAACAATGTAGTTTCCACAGTGAGCTATATATGAAGCATAGATCAATGCATTATGGTAGTAACAATGCAATCATGTGTCCTTGTGATAATCAAAACTCACAGCTGCAAGCAAGTCATGTGATGCAAGGTTTTGGCAGTACAATACACTGAGGGAACACTACATTGTAATTGAGGTGGTTGTGACTCATACTGGTAGCTACAAACAGCAGGTCTGACATGATCACCAGATGGATCCCATCATTCCCATGATATGAACTGCAACTGACAAAACTCAGTAAAGCAAAATATGGTGTTTTCATTATTGAACCCTGCTATTATTTGGTGTTCCAGGGCCACAATACATAATGTGTAGAGAGACAAATATTTTTTTTCAGAGCATTGAAATGATCCCCAACACAAACTCCTTGGTTTTCAAAAAGGTGATGGGTGCTGAGCATGGTCAGCAAGTTAATGGATGCTGGTCAACATGTTGATGGTTCCACAAAATTAATTGTGTACACAGCAGAAATGACATCTATGATTCTATACTGCAGCTATTCAATTGTACCGGTCCATCAATGCACCTTGCATTCCATTTCCACAGTCACTAGTTGTATTCATGCCTCATTATCCCCATGTTACTCACACTGGATAAAAGTACATACACCGTTATAGTCCCTCCTCCACGCGCTTTAAGCAGCAAGGCCGGAATTAAAGTGGGCATTGTACGTATACCCTCCTTTGGGCATAACTCACACACAGCTAAAGAGCTATAATAGGTGTGTGACTAAACTCATCTGAAACGTAGTAAAGTTTCAGTACTTTGGTAATAGCATAACGTTCATGTGTGCTATTAATGTGTATAGGCACTATCATTAATGGTCATCGACCCTACAAGGGACTCTCCTTGGTAAAATCCCACAATATATTGTTTACATAGCAAATGATGCATTTGCTACCAATGATACAGCTAAGGTAAGTTCGTGCCAGTCCATCAAAACATAATATTATTATAGTTAGTATGCTTTCACTTTATGATGTGTATATATTTCTATATATTGCTGAGCACAGGTGTCTACGCAGATCCTCTGTACTGGTAAGCCCGGGTGCTCTGCATGTAGTATCAGAACCTTTTCATTGCTATTCAGAACAGAGAATTGGTATCTCATGAATTCAGTGGAGGTATATACAATTTGGAATGTACCATTTGGAACGTGGTACCACTGCAAAACAGCAGGGCTGCTTGTATTTGTTATCTCAGTTGCAGCTTCACTACCAAACAATGTGTGTACAAGCAGATCCACTTAGCCTCTATTAGTCTTGAATTTCAGTAGGCATGCAGGTAATTTACAGAACTGAGGTATACATAGCTGCACCAAAGCAATATACGAATTCTAGAAGCGCAGCAACATTCCTATACATATATCCCTTACTCTTATGAGCCATGCATAAAAATGTTACAAGTGCAGCATCACTTTCTGTAATCCCTGAGTTATAGAACAATTGTTTACTCGTCTGCATATGCATGTCTGATATTGGAGGACCTATAGTGGTCAAGCAGTGCTTGAATGCACATTGTTTGGTAGTGAAGCAACCATTGAGCTGGGTTCAAGGAACCCTTCTGCTTTTGCAGTGATATATAATATACGATCTGAATGGGTTTTATTATTAAGAAACTCCTGTTGGAAATGCAACAAGGATGCACAAACAGCTTTGAGCTAATAAGTAGTGTACCCTACTGCAAGGTAAGCAAAGAAAGATTGTGTTTAAATGAGGTAAGCGAAGGGGAGGAAACAGCATAATCTGGTAATTCCATTGATGTTCCGGGAGCACAGCACCATTACCACAAATTATACATTCAGACAACTGAAAACTAGCTAGTTCGCTTACACTTGTGGTGTATCACAGCCAACACTAGCCATCCAACTCAAGAGAGGCTCCTTACATGCTTGTCAATGAGGTGATGCAGGACACTGCTATGCGGATCACTGATTTGAAAATATCAATTTGTTGCCACTGCCACAGAAAGGTATAGTACCTTGCAAGGACTCTCACAAATCGATTTTTGCATCAAAATTAACAATATATTTGCCGTCAGTGGTGCAGCAATTTGTGAGTCCATCAAAACAGTTTGCATTCCATTTACAATCTATAGTTGCCATGTTACTCACATTGTACTTAGCTATTTTTGCCATGTCAGAGATTTCTCCAATGGAAAATGTCCATAGTAAGTGCTGACATTGAAATTAAAACTATCTGAGATGTGTCTTTTAGGTCAATTGCATTGCCTAGATTTGATTGGCGTTGCACTATTAAAAACGGGGTGCTCCAAAACACCTGAGGGGAATTTAGCTCTCATATTAAAAGGTTGTTTTTAAATAACCTGGATAGCTAAGTGCCCCAGCGGTGGTATACGGAGCACCCCACTTTTAAGGTTTAGTCTCTACAACATGCAGAGGAGTACTACAGCAACTTAATAAAGTGCGGCATACATGCACTAGTGGTAAGTAAAACCTATCATGGATTTGAGGTTTGCATGTTTCATCAATGGACATCAGAATGTGCCACAAGCTAGACGACGCACAAGAGACTACAGCTTTTCCCCCAGACTGCTAACAAGAAAAGGGTGCATGGGGAAAATCTGACCACATCAAAGAACTTAATTCATTCCAATAACCACATCAAAGGAAATTACACCACCCTGCTACCTGTTCATAGAGCTGTAATAGGTATGTGACTGTGAATAACCAAAGTTGATCTGTAGTCTAAAGGTTTCAGGTATTAACTTCTGCAATATATAGCCAGTATGTTTGGTGTTGCAAGAACACAGCACCATGGTTACAGGTATGCGCACTGCCACTGGAAGAGGGTACAAGGGACTCTCCTCGGTAAAATCCCACAATAATTATATCGTTTACACAGCAAATGATGTAATTGCTGCCGGCACCAGTGACGCAGCTACGGGTGTGTTTGTGCTTTGCATAAAATCCATTAGTTATAATATTCATGCATCATTATTCCCATGTTACTCACTCCCTCCTCCGTCTATATGACGTCCTATGACAACAGTTACTGTTCTAAGAGTAATAGACTTCTTGTGGTAAATACACATTCAAGCATGCTGGCATTGAACACATATATTTCAGGGCCAAGTTAATCCTACAGCAGTCACGAAATTATGCATGTATTTCGTTTCTGCAGAGGAGATACTTAATGTGCACATAACAGTACAGAACGTGCTCCGCGTAACTACAACCAGTGCAGCATACTGGCACCAGACAGCCAGTCACAGGTAACTATGCAGCACATACAAGAGGACATGCACTGAAGAGCACTATTAACAGCATTCCATTACATTAGTCCTGCATGTCTGAGTATTCCCACATTACTCACAATAGCCTGTTATATAATTAATTTACAGTTGCACATGATGCTAGTCAGAATGCACTATGATGCATCAAGCTAGGGGGCTACACAAGTTGGAAATATATACATTTCCATGCATGGGCCTAAAGTATATTATGGTGTCAGATTTCTTGCCACATTAGGATGTATGTTTTGAATTGCATGCAGATCTACAAAGTTTTCCATTTGATCATTTACTATGCAAGTCGGCAAAAGTGACTATGTTGCCGACATCATTTCACGATTTGCAGGAATACCATTCTATACTGCGAGCACAAGTACCAAGATCCTCAGTACAAACAATCCCTACTATTCCTTTGCAAAATGTGGTGGCAAGATTGTAGTAAAGAACATTATCATAACAAGGTCTCAGTGCCTCGTGAATCACATGAAAATTTGTAGGGCATATGGAATATAGAATATTACTTCTTAGAAGTATATAGCGGTCCAAGGCACAGCGCCATTGTCACAGAATGTATGTATACTATAAAGAGGCAGACAACAAACTAGTTCATGTATTCTCATGAACTGTGACTGAATCTCATCCAACTCGTGACTAAACTAGAGGCTCCTTGCTTGTCAAAATTTGATGGGTGATGCTGGATGCTGATATAATTTACTAGTATGGTCACCCATAATTGGATGTTGACAGTATCAATGTGTTGTCACTGCCAAAGAAAAGGTCAAGTACCGTGCAAGGAATTCCCACACATCATTGACATAGCAAATGATGTATTCGCTGCCAGTGACGCAACACTATAGCTAATTATGGTGACAGAGTTCTAGTCCATCAAATCAGTTTGCATTCCATTCGCAATCATCAATTAACGTTGATTCAGTATTCCCATGTTACTCACTCTGTATTAATGTGATCTGTGCATGCTCCTTCTTCCATCTGCTGTGTGATCAAGTTTATTTCTATGTGGAAAACATCCATTCAATGTTTCTCACAAGTGGTTGGTTGGGTTGCTGTAGTACTCCTCTGCAGAACTAACATATAATGACAGAAATGCACAAGTCATCATGTCCAGGGACAGCTATTAACCTAAAGTACAGGTCTCACAGGACAGGGTTCCCACACAAACTTTCAATGTCAGTACTGTTGAACGTATTGGAGACCATGACAGCACTGAAATGTCACCATAGTTGGTAGCTACAGAATTAATGCGCGCATATAACAGTGCCAAGAGCTTGCAGAATATGTTACTTGTATACAGCTAACGTCTAGTTTGCACAGCTACTAGCCACTGAAATCATGGATGTTCACATAGCTATATAGTAGTCTCGCGGGGCCAGACCCACACGGCTGGCCCCGCGAGACTAGCTATATAGCTAGCTAGGTGCCCGTGATGCTCAGATGTCACAAGCAGAACAATTGCATTCCCAGCAGTCAGTGCTCTCACATTAGCTATATAGTTGTATGACATACACTTCAGAAAACACAAACGTACGTTTTCAAACCTGTGTTCAGTAGTAGCATATCCCCGCTCGCATACTTGACCTTTGAACCGAACCCTGCTCCTAGGTCCTCGAGCTCCTCTCCGCGGTCCGGATCCCATTCCCCACAATTTGAAATCATATCAGCACGCCTTCTATAAATGGAGCGTTATCTGCTGTGCGGAGAAATTCTGTCTGTGCCGCAGAGCAACGCGGTGTACAAGGGTCGGAAGAGAGGGACGGTAGAGTTCTACGCCATTCACAAGCACAACAAGGCCGCTAAGCACCGCATCACGAATGGGGTAATTCCATATTGGGTCAGATATTGGATACGGTGCAGTGGTGATGTGATGGAAAGACCAGACAACCTGGTAATGGGAGAGGTGCTGAACTGGGGACAAAAGATGAAGGAGCACGTTCTTTTGATTAGAATCACTTACAATTCCAATCCCAATCCCTGGACCCCCAGCCCCACCCCCCAAGAATAGTAGTATTACAGGCAGTCTCCTAACAACATCACTCAGCTTGATGGTCATAATGGACTCATGCAAGCAACACTACCTTCTCTGTAGTTTGTTTAACTCTTGTCGGGGGCATAGTGAGGATTGAGGTGTCAGCGCAACAATGGGTGGACCACTAGTTTGAATTAGACGTTTACCGTCAATGCATGTGTTCTCAGGTTCGTTTGATGCATGGTCTAGACCACCGCCATGTCCTCATGTTCCACGAGTGGTATGAAACTCCCAAACACATCTGGGTGATCACTGAACTGGCCAACGGTGGGACGCTGGCTGACATACTGGAGCAAGACGGTCACATCCCCTTCCCCCAGGTGACAGACTTTGCAAAGGACATTGCCTCAGGACTGAGCTATGTACACTCTCGACAGATCGTCTACTCTGACCTGCAACCTCATAAGGTGTGTCTGTGTAGCAGAGCTATGTAGGAGATGCAAAATGTAAAGCCCTTCCTACAGTACTTGAGTATACTGGGATGCAGTCTCAGAACCAGACCCTCGGAAAAACAGAAGGAGGGGCTGGGGTGGAAGTGTACCAAGTCGAATATATTCCTTCTGTCATACCCACTTTACTTCAAGTCATCCGTGGGCCCAATAAGAGCTCCACTGCACTTGCATTCCGGCTGGGCACATGGTACACTACCACCCTAGCCTCTCTCCCAGACCCTCCTTCGGAAGGTCTGGTTCCGAGACTGGTATGGTACCACCATTTCAACATCATTCCAGCATGTGGACACCTGCTCCTGCATGACCAGCTTGATTCACACTTAACCCTTTATAAAGTGTACTTGTCATGAGACTTTCATCTTGTGATGTCACTCTGGCAATATCCTTGGGACATTGGGAGAGAGGTTCTGCACCAGCGGGAAGGCAGGACAGGGGGTCGGTCATGGGCTTTGCTATAGAAAACCCCTAGTTGGCAATTGGTGGGCTCTTCCTATGCACAGGAAGAGAGATACGTGTGGGCTCTTCCTATGCACAGGAAGAGAGATACGTCCCTAACCAAGGCCTTTCTACAGTAAAGCCCAGACATGGCTACAGTAAAGCCCAGACATGTATATGCTGAATTCTATTCTCAAGAGGTCACTTTAAGGCTATTTAAATCGGCACCCAGTTAGGTGTTCGTCTCAGATGTCCTTTGTGTTTTGTGGAAACATTTTGACTTATGTAGTTCTGTCAGGTATTTAGTCTCCAAACTTCACACAAGTGCCATTACAGCTATCCTCTGCAGATTCATGACTAACCACACCCACTCATTAACAAAATAGGCTTCATGCAGGACAGACAAGCTGGCATGAAGGTCACCAATCTTCCTTCTCAATTTTGAGGGGTAGGACTGAGGTGAATCCATGACTGTAGATTACTGTACCATTATACTTGACCATATACTGTAGATTACTGTATGCGTATGCTGCAAAATGAGACTACATAGATGTTAGCATCACTTTGGGATGCACCATTGCAGGTAATTCTGGACAGCTGCCAGTGTCTGAAGCTCAGTGACTTCTCCCTGGCACAGTTGGTGGGGGAAGAGAGGAGCACCTACCACCACAAGAACAGGGACAACATCATGCGTGCAGCAAAGGTGGCATTTGAACACCACCACATGAAGCGACAGTCACTTGAGCAGTACCAGACCTCTGTGCACACCACTGAACACTCCTCTGAGGCAGCCCCACTTGCTGAGGACTCTGCAGTGGTCAGTGCCCCCTCTCCATTCTATGCAGCACCTGAGATATTCTCTGGAGGACAGTTCACACTTGCTTCTGACTTGTGGTCACTGGGATGTCTTCTGTTTGAGCTGTGCGCAGGTGTGTAGCAAGACCTTGTGCTTGCCCATGCATGAGTGGTGCCTCTCTCCTCTGATCCCAAGCAGCTTGTGCATGAGGTTTGGAGAGTGGAGGAGCAGGTACACAAGTAACACTCGATACTCTCCATATTACCATATCCCACCTCATTCTGTCTCCTTGTTCTGTCTCCATATCCACCCTCGTTTTGTCTCCATATCACATGCACCTTGTTCTCATATCCCACCTCATTCTATCTCAGACTATATAATTATATCTCCATGGATATCCCACCTCATTCTCTCTCCAGCTTTTGAGTTTGCCAGCCTCAGAATCGAAAGTTTCCACTTTGTATTGCCTACAATGGGTACTGGCAACAGAGATAGGATGCCAGTATGATAACTGTTTAACTCTGTCAGGTAGGAGGCCTTTCCATGGCACTAGTGCTGAGGATCTGGCGCACAGGATATGTCATGAAGCTCCCGACATGAGTGCAATAACAGCAGGTACGTATGTGTACATCAGGTGAAGTATATTGAATTGTTGTGTATACTCAAGATTGCAAGATAATTATTTCTAGTGAAATTTTACTGCACTTCTTCACCAGGTAGTTCACAGGATGTGAGAGATATGGTGAACATAGTATCCCACCTCCTGCAGAAGTCAACTCAGCAAAGGTAGCTTTGCCTCCCTGCTGCCATTGCTCACTAGATGAAAAATGTTTACCTTCCATGTCTATACAGGCTATCTTGGCAGCAGCTACGGAAGTTCAGTATTTTCAAAGAAGAGGGCTCTCCGGACTGGACATAATAATACATTCTGTAAAGCTGGCCACAGCTGACACGATTATCGTGCTGCAATATTATCTATAGCTAGCCAACACCAATCTGTGGAAGAGTGCAATGGAAGAGGGCTGGGCTGCAATGCCAACGAAAGTACCTTACTTGACCCTTGAGGGCTTCTGTACTATAGGCCCTTCAGAATGCAATTCCATGTACATTAATCACCATTCCTCATTACAGATTTTTACACACACCCCCCCCCCCCCCCCCCCCCCCCCCCCCCCCCTGCATACAACCACAAAGGTTGAAATGACCGCTTACGTATATCTATCAGTGCATAGTTTCCATGATGAGAGACACACGGTATGGTATCTAACCAACTTGTAATATGTAACTGTTAATGTTTTCAGAGTGTGGTATATATACTGTCATAGCAATTGAAATACAATATATAGGGAAGGGAGAAATGATTACTATACCAATCATTATTGTAAAGGTTCAGAAACCGGAAAAACGGATATGGGATAATTATACAATTATAATTAACTTCAATACATACTAGCTATACAGAATGTGAAAGTATATAACAATCAAACTTAACTCAGAAAACACGTTGATTCCGATTGCTGGCTGTATTGCTTGCCAGTGACTTTATCTGCCACCCACCCCTGGCAAGCCAACACTCCCTCATAGTTTCGGTAGACAACTGGTCGGGTGTATACGAGATTAGATTCGTGCTTCTGCTTGCTGTCCCAGTAACCATGCTCTGGGCTGTGAATGCGGGAATCGTACTTCTTGGGCTGGCAGACGATAAGCGGATTCGGGAGGGTGACAAACTTCCATGCTAGCTCGATGGTTTTCCCCAGATGATCTTGAGGACTGCTTTCCAATGTTGCCTTAACCTTCAGGAAGGTCTCATCACAACTTGAAAATTTGTGGAGCATCTGCGAGGAAGAGCAAGGGAATACAATCATCGCTAGATCTATTCTCAGGCCGTCTCATGCAACTCCATGCAGATCCCTCCACTGATAAACAGAGTGTGGGCTGTTCGGTAAGTATCATTCTTTCCCTGCCTCCATGAAATATTTGGAGAGTAGCATCAGGCGTGGACATTGATTTCTGAATGTAGCTATATAGATGAATCTTATCATGATAGATGCCAATGCTTGTTAGAAACCCGAACTTCAGAACAACTAGTAGAACAAAATTCCAGCATTTTCTTAGGTTATGAATCCACTACAATACTTCTACATATCCAAACCATTTCAACTTTGGTCATGAATTGAGGTGAGGTATCCCACTCTTGTTCTAAGACCTTCGTACATAGTTTATCGATATCCTTGACACCACTCACATACAATAAATTGTACCAGGCTCAAGCTCTCCCTCTTCAACTTAAGCATTATCCTTGTGTCTCTTACTTCAGCTTTAATAGCTTCAGAATATTGGGCTCTTATTTCTTTCATTCTTAGACTGAACGCATGGAGCAGCAGCCCGTAGCCTCTACTGGCATCCTCCATCTCTTCTGTCTTGGTTTTCTGTACTTCAAACAGTGACTCAAGCTCAGAAGATATTATGTGAATGACGGTATCCTTTGATCTGTCATATGCTTCCTGCAGGATACAAAGTAAAGTGAAATGCATCTACAGGCTACACTCCACTACTTTAGCTCTGCACTGACTTGAAACAGAGCACACAGTAACTTCTTTGCTTCAAATTTTGCGTCACCATTGTCCAGCGTGTTCTCCAGCAACCCCAGCGGCCCATCTAAGTCAGATGTCAGAGTCTCAAACTCATGAAGCAGTTGGTCCTGTTCCGCTACTAGCTGTTGCTGCTTGTCCTTCTCACTCCTAAGATATGGTACAGGAAACAAACAGGGTACTTCTTAGGGCCAAAGGACAGCGAGAGGCCTGCTGCTGTACCAAATTATGCAACCTCATGCTAGCTCTACAAACATTATGCATTCAGTGGGAATTAATATGACCATGGTAAACTTCAGTAGCCCACAATGAATATATTTGAATTGGCAAAGGGATGTTTATTTTGTTTCTGTAGGTTCATACAATTACACTAACACCAGCCTCGTTCCCAGGAACCATCCTGCCAGGAAGGGCAGGCCTGGGAAAAAGACACTTATGTACTGTGTATTCGACATGGTACCATGTCGAATACGCAGTACATGTCGATTACACAGTACGTAAGTGTGTTTTTGCAGTGATAATCTTGTGCCAGTTTGAGTCATCACAAAATACCTACATGTACACTTTCATATGTGCGGAGTGGTTATAGTGTGCTGCATTTTGCACTGTAACTTCAATAGGAGCTTATATGAGTAAGAGGAAGGAGTGTCTAGCTAGTGTACTGGTTAGGGTCTAGTTCCACGTGTTGTTGAATAGTAATTCATTTGGCAGCCCCCAAAAACTCCTTGGACGGCAAGTGCTATAATTCACACCTACTTAGTTAAGAAGCCTATGCTTGCTATTCAGACCACAATGGTGTTTATTTCAAATCTATACAGTGAATTTTAGTGGACTGCGAATCGGTGACATATGGTTATAGTAAGTTAGTGCACCTTGTGCTGCTTTGCATTGCTAGAAAGCTTTTGGTCTAAATTTAAGGTTCTATTTCTCCATATGCTTTCACAGTCGCTGTCTGACAAGTACTCAGGACATACCACCTCCTGAATTATAATATAAACAACCTAAAATAATATAGGCTTACAAGTTACAAGGCATGAGATTATACAGTTTACTTACTGATGTTGTTCGGTAAGATGTCCAAGTTGAGCCAAAATCCTGCAAAAGAATGAATTTAGTGGTTTGAGAATCACTATGCACTGATACGATTCACGACTTACTTCTTCTGCTCATCAAGTGACTGCAGCATCACGTCGGTGAAAGTAACCCTGTCCTGAGTTTCACCGTGCTGTATTCCTCCACCAATGATGTGTAGAAGGTCACTGAGGTTAACGATACAACAGTTATTTAACGTGTCATGGCTATGAATACTAATATTCTACCTTTTCATTATTTCCAAATGTTCCGTGGGGCATTCTTGTCCTTTGCAAGTTTCAAGTTTCAGACTGTGGTGAGAAAAAAATGTTAACGCTGATGTGTTTTGTGGCATTTTCAAGAATTTATTAGCACCTTTCTACTTCCTGTGCAAGTGCCTTCACCTCTGACTGCAGCCTAACGAAGTGGGAGTGATCACAATTTGTTATTCATCATGATGCATAAACAAGGTGTCCACAAAACAACACTATTTCTGTGGTCTGTCAGGCTTTCGTCCAGTGCCTGCATGCTAATATGTGAATGAGTACACAATACAAGAAGTCTTATCAGACACAAAGCAACTATGCAAATGTGGTCAGCTCTGCATGAATGAAGGGCTGCATAATTAATTATATTAGCTTGCATACATAAGCCTTCCACATAGCTAGCCTCGTTCCCAGGCCCGCGCGCCACTTTCAGTTGCACAAAGAACACGGAGGGCCTGATATCTTTCCTCATCTTTGTGACGACAAGGGTAGACAGGACCTAATTGAATGTGGGCGAACTGGGGTTCAGAACAGCAAGGTGCCAGCTAACTTACTACACATATCTAGCTAGCGGGGGACAACTGTCATACACACCAAGCGTTCAACGTGTAGTTGACTGAACAGTATGCGAAACTTCGCTTTTTCGTTCTGAATTTTTGGGCCATTTGTCAATTACATCATGCTCACGTGAGGAAACATACCAGGCTCTCCTCGCTTTTCCATACTGCATGCAAGCGACAAAAAGCTGGGCGGGGACCTGGGAACGAGGCTACCACATAGCAATACGAGATATGAAACTCTCCACATGCAGTCTCTACTGTTGGTAGAAGTTTTTGATCCAAATTCCTAGTTAGGAATCACAATGTCACATGCGATCATATGCACGGTGTTCTAGCCTCATTCCCAGGTGCTCAGTAGGCGAGTGCCTGGGAATGAGGAGAATGATGTTCAAAAACATACTTCTCAATTTCATCCTTCTTCTCTTGTAATTTCAAAGTGATCCTATTATTGGACGATCAAGAATATCATACTCATTGACCATTAATCCACACTACATATAATTAGCATAATTATGTACGGCATGCCTACAATGCTATGTACTTACTTTGCATTTAGTTCCTTCACTTTTGTAAGTTCTTGTCGCACTTTTGAGCAGGCACTCCTTTCTTCTTTAAGCTGATCCTTCAACCTAGTATGTGTGGACAGAAAAGACAGGACTATAAAACCGTCTCAGCTTTCAGCTTGGTTGTACAACGAGTTATATGAATTATCCCTTCCCATAATGGGAAGGATGGGAGCCAGAGAATATGCCTTATTTGGACGGTAGAGGAAACAACACTTTCAAAAAATAAATCATCACTGCCCAACTTTCAGTTTATCACTAGCCCTGAACAATTTCCACTCAACTAATACAAACCACAAATAACACACCCTCTTGAGGTGGAATGTCACTGAGCAAATATTATTACAGTGAGTAAGTGAATGCATGCGGATACAAATATAGGGCATGAAAACCATGCATGGTGAGGAATTTACCTTGTATTTTCCTCCTCTTCCTTTTTAAGCTGGAAAGAAATCCTGCAGTAACAACAATAGGCTACAGTGAAACCTCTCAATAGAGGACACATTGCATGGTGACAATAATAAATTCAGGTGTTTTGTCCTTTGTAGAGAGGTGTCCTCTTCACCTAGGCTCAAAATGACTACAGGGAAACCAAGAGAGGTCTCATTATATTGTGTCCATATATCTCAGAGAATCTACTATTGGTGGTTTGTGAAGGATCACAAGGAACTGTAATGGATTGTACCTTGAAACACAATGGTGCCTGGTGCAGCACTGTCCAGCTCTTTCTCTTCGATCATATTATCATGCATTTGTCCACAGAGTGTACGGTACAACTACACAACTATAGCTAGTATGTAGGGTACTTGCACGTACTGCCCATTGTGTGCTTTCACTTTCGCAAGTTCTCGTTGTACTTTGCAGGAAGCATCCTGTTCTCTTTGAAGCTGAGCCTCCAAACTGTGGGAATTCAGGAAAATATGGCCAGTTTCAGCAATTGTCTGTTCACGAATGCAATTTTTGATCCAGAACACATTTACAGTACGATACACATCTGCAAAGCTCTACCAGTAGCAGCCACTAACAGTATCATAACCACTTACTCTCGTGTCTTCGCGGACTTGTTTGGTTGCAACCTGCAAGAGAGAAAAAACAGGTATTACCTACTAAGTAGACTACTAGCGGTATGCAATATTACGCTCATAGTACGTGTATACAGAATATTGAAATTCGGCGTACGTTCACCTACTTCGTGGATGAAGTCATTTCTTGAAGGCTTTTCCGTTCGTCCTCCTTTGTATTCAGCTGCTCCTGTGCTCCTGCACCTTCGCCGAGGGGAGTGTCTGCCGGATCTACTACTACAGACATGGTGTTTGTTCCCTAGCGAAGACTTACTGGATGTGATTATTTTTTCGGTTGGTGCTGCTTTAGCATATCACGAGAGCGCGCGCACTTCAAATATTATTATGGTAACCGGAAGTAATTACCGGTAGCTATGGTTGAAGCTGTTCATTCGCAGTTGGCAAACTTACTGGGAAAATCTTCTGGAGCCAGAACCACCATGCCAAAACCGTCCAGCTAGTTATCCATCCATCAGTTAGCTGATGTAGCTAACCATCCTCCAAGTCACATGAAGTCAGTCTCAGCTAGTGGTGAAGACATAAAAATTTCTTCCTGATACTTGTACACAGCTCCTCAATACATACATGCTCTACTTTGTGGGAACGGTGCATGCTATATTCATTAACCACTAAACTCTTACAATCAGCAGCACGCAGCTAACCGTGTATACATTCCTGATTATGTCATGATATATGATTATCCTAGCATGCAAGAAACACATGATTCTTTGTAGCTATGTCATCATACTTCTTGCAAATGAATACTAAGGCTGCCTCCAGCTGCTACTACCATAAGATACTCCCACAAGTCATTTACATAGCAAAACTTGTTTGCACTCCAATTAGTTGCCTCAGTATTCCCATGTTACTCACGCTGCATGTACCTGGTATATTGGTGTGCACTGTGCATGCTCCCTCCTCCACCTAATTATGATCACTATTTTTCTCTTGTGGTAAATACATACCATCCATAATGCACACTGTCATTTAAAGTTGCTTTTTGTTGAAGCAGTAACGCTTTTTTCTCTAGAAATCATAAATCTTTTGTGTAGCTAGCACTAAGGGCTAACTTAGCTAAACGTTTACAACAGGATGCTCATTATAGTTCATGTCACTTATAGGCGGCTAAATTTGGTTTCCATCCTTGTTACGTAAATCTGCTAGGTTCAGAGGCTACCTTCTTTTTCAACAACTGAAATCATGTTGAAAAAGAAGGTAGCCTCTGAACCTACACGTATGTATGACGCTACCAGAGCTTGTGAGTGCATGGCTCTTCCTAACAGTTAAATTTATGTACAACTTCTCAGCTGCCTACTTAAGAATCAGACTTGCATTATCAGAACCAAGTGCAATTGATTGCTGTGGTGCATACCTTGCATTACTCGTCTGCATTTGCTGCAAGTCAGGAGCATTGTTCTTTTAACACAACACAACAACAGTATTCTGTGGGTATAATCGGCCGTTCAGTTATGAAGCTTGAATGAGATTTGGTCAGCCTGCCAGAGCTTGACAACGTGATCATGTGTCAATTGCATGGTGTGGCTGTCAGCGTAATAGTGGGGGGGGGGGGGGGGGGGGGGGGGGGGGGGATCGAGAGATTGAGGGCAAATTAATAGCAACATCGTTGTAGTCCAGTAAAATCATACATCAATGGCAACTATGAATGTGAAAGAATTTTCAACTCCTGTCAGTATTTTCAACTCCTGTCAACTCCTGTTATTGGTTATGTGCTGTTAGCTACCTCCTTCCCACTAGCTACGAAGGAGAGTCGGAGAGCATGGCATATTTTTATGATGAAATGAGTGTTACAGTTAATTTCTGGTCAACATGTAGGCCTTGGCGAATTATGCTCGAGCATCATAGTAGGGTGGAAGCATAAGAGCATATGCTGGCATAACGAAGAGCATAGTAAGGAAAGGTCTGGCACTTTTAGTTTGTGTATGATAGAACATGTACAGCTAGAACTAGGCTGACTGTCAATGTCTACTTCAGGTAGCTACAGGGCTAATTTTCATGACTGGAGATTTACCTTTATAATAGACCACAAAGTCAGGTGTGCTCACGATATTATGAACGAGCTTAATGTGAGAAAATCTTGGAAGCATAATCAAAGCAACTAGCAGTAGAACATAGCATAACAGGACCATTTTTGAGCATATTTCGCCAAGGCACCTGAAATGCTATCCAGAGTTACTTATTGTAAAGCAGACTTGTAGATTCCTCATCAGAATAATGTGGTTCTCTCATGTGTGCGTGAGCTCAGAACTGTTTAGGCAGCAGACTAGCTAGACGGCTAAGACGTACGTCAGTAGCAAACAGATAGAAGCAGGCTTTTGATTGTACTTGAAAGTTAAGAGAAATGTGCAACTTACAAGTCAAACACACGAACACTGTCGGCCACCCGTTTATGGCTTGAAGTGATATAGGGCGGCCCAGTTGTGGAGTCTGCAGTCGCTACCTCTATATATCCGTGCTGAGATTCACCCTTGATGGTGGAGCAGTGCTTGATTTCAAAGGATACACTGGTGAGTCAACAATGATTGATTGTCACTAATTCTATTACACAACCTACTATTAATATCACACATACCTATAGCTTCAACCATGCTGTGATATCAGTACATGCTAGCTTGACTGCTGACTCTGGATTCTCTGCTACTCCTGTGTTCATGTACTTATATGGCAACATTCAGTGAGACCATAAATTTAAGGCACACAGCACAGCCATCAACCTTCGAGTGATGAAATGCACATTGATGGTATAGAGTTAGGTTTAAGGCTACAAGAACAGACTACTGCATAATTACATAGTTTTCATGCAGCTGCGCTTTCGTTTGACTTAATTGGTGAGGAGTTGTGATAATAAAAAGCTTCTCACATGCAAACAAAAAACTTTCAACACTGTAGTCTCTATGTGCATGCTCAGAATAACGACAGTACAGCAAATATAAAAATGGCTGTATGAATTCTGCAATAATGGGATGTGGCAATAATGGGATGGTTAATGTAAAACTGGGAGAGGAACTCAAGGAAGCTAAATTTAGCAGTCTAAGAATAGACATTGCCATCTAAGAATAAACATTGCCTGAAACACAACACAACAACAGTCCAAAACAAGGATGAAAGTGGGAGCGGGATCTCAAGGAAGTTAAATTTATCAGTGTAAGAATTGTCTAAAATACAACACAACAACAGCCCTCCTTTTTACTTGCGTCCTTGGGTATAATCGGCTGTTCAGATGTTAAGCTTGAATTGGATTTGCTCAGACTGCTGCTAAGCCTCAGCAATGTGATGTCAGTAGCTGGAAATGAGACTGCATCTACGATTAAGAGGTTTATGATGACGATGACTTCTATCATCAGGTAGCTAATTGTGCTTCTCGTAGTCATACTTCTATAGTTATGTACTGTGTACTGCCCTGAGCATACTCAGGTCTGCACATGGGTCAAATTTGCAGGTGAAAATAATGTGTGACTTGAACACATGCTCAACGCTAAGAAAGAAACACAAATTAAGTCCTCTATTGATGTTGCACACATGATTAGGCTCTGCAAAATTACATGATTGTTTTCAGATCTGCTCTGGTGAATCATGATAGGCCGCTTCTATTTCCTGGGGATACTGAAGCTACTCTCCTGCTACCACTACTAGACACTGGCTCAACAGTTGCATGCAGGATTACTGCACGTACTCTTCATCCAACAGTAGGAAACAGTTGGGAGCATTAGAGATAGCAAAGACAACATAATTAAAGCAGAGCCTACACATTAATTTTACTGCAGTAGGTCTCTTACTAAGCATATTCACTAGTGATACCTAAAATCGTTTATGAAAAGGAGTCACATATTTCACTAACCACAGATAAAGGCACAGTGCAGTGAATTAGGATGTGTGTACATGTACCTATTGGATGCTGGGCAGCAATCCTCCTGGCCAGCTCAGGGTTGTCCCCCCCAGCTGGACTGCCCACCGCCTCCACCACCCATCTCCAGGTGGGGGGACCGTACTGCCTGTAGTCGTAGCCAGATTTCCGCAACCATCTCAGAATAGCTTCTCGCAGACAGGATTCTGCATCAGAATAGTTTACCCTGATCGTTTCCAGAGTCCCAGGAGATAGCCGGAATGTGTCCCCAATATGTTTCCACCTTGCTGCAACTTCGATGGTTGTTGACTGGATGTCCAGCAAGTCTTGTTCTCCTGTGAGGGTACGGGAATGGGATCAAAACTAGATAATAGCAGCAGCTGTGTACACAGAGTTCTTGACAACTCTACATGTGTGTGACACTAGATGCAACTTTTATCATGCACATTTCATACCTAGTGGCGAGTCGTCCACTCCTGACACATTGATCTCTGTGAGGGGAACCAAACAAACACATTTATACAAAGGGTGTGTCATCTAGTGAAGTGGAGGGTGTATACTACTATATGGCAGAAGACTGTGTTACGGACAAGAAAGCAGAGAATGTAACTGGCAAGCAGACAGAGTCTGTTTGGGAACTGCATGTGTACGTGACCTCCGTGCACAACCCGGCTGAGCTGACTTTGCTCAAAATAATAAAACTGCCAGAAATACTTCCCCGGAATCACTGAAGTTGACTGTTCTCTCTTGACCTCACAGATCAATACAAACACACACATACATGAAACCCCTGAGACTGAGGCTACAATACCTCACGACATGTTCCTACCTGGAGTTGGTGTTGAAGGTCTCACAGCTCCGTCCACTGAAGATACACTACTACTTTGTTCATCAGACTGTGCATCTAGCAGTGGAAGATTAGGTATAGTTGAGATGATTGTTGTGGTATGGAGCTTGTTCACACCTCACTCACCCCTGCAGAGAAGGTATGACTTTGGTGTTTGGGTTCCACTGAACTTCAGCACATGTCTGAGAGGCCCCGCAGTGGTGGCCTCCCCTGTGCACGTGGCCAGCACACAACACTGCGGAAGGTTTCTTCCTGGAGTAAAGTTGTCAGCCTCCACCTTCTTAACCTGTGGGGGAATCACCTCCACTTAGAATACATTCCACAGTGGCACCAGGAAGTAGTGAGTAGTGGAATATGAAAACAATTATGCCTGACTAAATGATATGCACCAAGAATTTATATTTTACCAGCAACTTAATTCTTATCACACTGTGATAATATTTTGAATCTTACTCTGGCAGGGTCCCACTGAGTAGCAACATGCCATCCTCCACTTGTGGTAGTTCCCTCTACACTGACATTGTCTAGAGTCAGTGCCTCTCCCTCCTCCTCAAACTCCACACTCAGCTGCTTCACACTCTCCGCAGCAGCAAACTCTTTCCTGATAGCCTGCACAATAGCAACAGAACCTAATCACTTCATGCTTTGTAGTGCATCTTGTGTACAAGTAGGTACGTGCATGACAGGGAAAGGGTTCACTTACTGCAATGCAGAGTTGCAGGTTCCTGATCAGAACAATACGGTACTCCCAGGTGCGTGTGAGCTCAGAACTCTTCAGGCAGCAGACCAGACCACAGTAGCGAATGGAAGCAGGCTTTTTGATTGCACGTGAAAAAGAACCGAAGAAAGAGAAGCGTGCCAGCTTGACCTCAATGTACGAGTCAAAGACGCGAACGTTGCCACCCGTGTATGGCTTGAAGTGATAGGGTGGACCAGTTGTGGAGTCTGCAGTCGCTACCTCTATCTGGGTGTTCTGAGAGTCATCCTTCATAGTGGATCCAGAGCAATGCTCGATTTCGAGGGAAACTGGCTTCGACAATTTCCTGGATGCAGTAATATGGTACACGCCACTAACAAGCTTTGAGCCCTCAGGAAATATGAACTCTGGTGTCAGCAGGCTGACTACACGGGACTTCACTTCCACCGTACAATCGCTGGACAGAACGGCTCCCTTTGGGACATGGAGGACAAACCCTTGCCCCTTCCTGCGATCAAAGGTACGTTCCTCATTCCCGTGGAATGTGAGATGTTCCTCTTCAACCATCTCCACCTCTGGAACAAGAAAGTACAAGAGTGTAACAAGGATATGCAGCTATGGATGCATATTTCTCCTCAGTGAGAACAACGCTATTTAGCAAGTGTTATCAGCGATGTCTAAGATTGAACCTTATGATATTGATGCTGTGAGGTATAAATTTTTCTCAATAGGTACTTTTAGTTCAAGGTCAGGTATGTACTATACAGATAGAGAGTTTGTTGTCCTAAATCTCATCCTAATCTTCAGACAGACTTAATTTGTGCAGTTTATGAAACAGTGGTGACTAAAGGACAGTGTTAATGGATAGCTACTGGAAGCAGGTGTACTGCTCATGCACAAGACATGTGGAAAAGTTATTCCTAGCAGTGTCACCCTCACCTCCACACTCCACAGTGGAACACATAGACCCTCCCCTGTCCCCACCCACGGCAATGATGCGGTTACGCAGTGCCACAACAAGAAATTTGTATCGAGCGGTAGGCATGTACCCCACAAGTGGCCACGAGTCACTCTTAGCATCATACATGTGAACAGCAGCTGTGACATTGCCATCTGAATCCCTCCCACCGACAGCCAGCACCATTCCATTCAAGGTGGTGCAAGTAGACTGATTAACTGGTACATCAGCAACACGCTGCCAGACACCGGCTTCACTAGTGTAGGGTGGGGTCTGTGAGGGAGGGTGACATGAGCGAATGAGGGAGTCCAGGGTGCAGGTGAAGACCGCATGGGTGGGTTGGTTGTTCACGTACTGGCCTCCCAGGAGGTAGAGACGCCCTCCACAGACAGTGGCTGACATCATGATGACAGGTTCTGGTAGGCTGGCAGCAGTGTACCACTCTAGAGTGTTCATGTCCATTACCTCCACTGTGGATAATGCTTTTCCCCATTCCACTCCTCCTGCTGTTATGAGGTAGTTCTGTGTGCTGATGACAGTATGGCGTACTCGTTTGGTGGGCATTGGAGGAAATATCTTCACCCACTCACTCCCATTGAAGCTACTAAGGCGATTGACACATCCTCCATATGTAGGTGATGAACCTCCAACTGCTGTCAAAATGTCATTGACAACTGCCAGTCCAAAGTCTTTCTGAGGACACTCTGGCAGTTTACTCCAGTCATTATTCAGTGAGTCATTTGCGAACACATCACCATTACCAAGGGCGCATCGACTCGCTGCCTTCGGCGGCTCGATACGCCCTTGCCATTACCCAATGTACTGAAATAGGCCAAACTGCCATGAGCTACAGCCGCACCCCTTTTCATGGTGCTTCACTGCATGTTTCCCAATTCAGCTTCAACTGTTCCCATGGCTGCCTACCACCAATCTCTGCCATTGTGAAACTTCACGCAAACAGTTCTACAGGAGAGAAACATCCTTGGTCATGTACAATTGAATCCACACATGCACGCAGGAGATGTTTTCCATGTGTGAACGAGTTCCTCATTCTCCTACAAGTAGGTAAGACTTAAACGTGAGTAGCCCAGTAAGAACACTCAGCCATAATTAATGACTTGCACTCTTGTCCCCCAGGACTTCCCTCTTCTATACTGGTATGTGTGGAATGTGCGACTCATTCAGCACTTGGATTATGTCAGTCACAAGTACAACACTTAGCAGTGGCCACTGCATGTTCAGTCTAGCATCAGGCAAAGGTAGGCTCACGTTCCAAGCCCTGAGACAGAATGACATGTGGTCGAGTGGTTAAAGCAGCTGAGGTCCCCTTCCTTTACAGGTAAGTTTTATATTCTATGAACACTCAGCCTCCTTCCTCAGGACTACTGCTAATATTCTATGCTAGTGTGGAATGTCTGATATTACACAATTCAGCAGATATCTTCCTGTGGACACTGTACTGGACGGTTTGGCAACCAAGATCAAATCAAAATCAAGTCAAATGATCGAACAGTGCAGTTCAGTTCAGTTCATTTTGATTGGATAACCCGGGAATGCTGCATCTCCAATGGTGGGTGGTGATATGACATCACGCAAGGAGGACGATGAAGCAATTAAAGGGCTCAGAATGATAAGCATTCCCCTGCTGAATTTACAGTGAAGGCTAGCAAATTGATATCCAAGGCAAGGGAGCATCTAGCCTCGTTCCCAGGCTATGCGGGGATGAGGGTGGTTACTATTTTCCGGGACGGGACGGGACGGTCCCGTCCCATCCCGGCTACTAATTTCCGGGACGGCTCGAGCTCGACAGCGATATCGAGTACAGTACAGCTACAGTACAGATAGCCAGTAGCTAAAAAATAATATTAGTTGCAGGATGAAATGGAAGTTTGCAGAACAGATGAACTGTACCACTGGATGGAGCCCGAGCCTCGGCGAGTCCTGCATTTGGATCGTTTGTTTCTTGAAAGAGAAATAGGCGCGAAATGTGGAGATTGGGAACTGCTTTTGGCCTCTGGGGAGGGTCGGTAATCATGGATGGATCACGTAACACTTCCACAACCTCACTGATCGTTAGTCTGTCCTTCACTAAACTTAAGCCACCGAGTCTTTGTCCATTTCGCTGCTTTGACACTTCGTCTGATCTGAACACGTACACACAAACAGTACAAGGCACGCACGCGAGACTAGACTTACGTGTACGAAGCGGCGTGCGTTCGATCGTAGCCTCGTTCACCGTGTGGGCCTGGGAATGAGGCTAGTTCGATCGAGCCGTCCCGGAAATTAGTAGCCGGGACGGGACGGGATCGTCTCGTCCCGTCCCAGAAAATAGTAACCACCGGGAATGAGGCAAGGAAAACTGCCTACTGCAAGAGTGTATGACACGCAGGCTACAAAGTGAGAGCTAGTAGTAACTTCCTGCAAGGTGACCTGAAGATGGGGAGGGTGTGCCAGTCACATGTCGTCAGCAGATCCAGTATGCCTTTCTAATGGACTGCATGATTTAGAGATGAAAACTATGCACCCTCTTGCACAAATGATTTCTTCCTGAACTCAATTTCGACACAATGAGGTTAACAAATGCAGCAGACATTGCCAAGTAGCACAACTCAGTGAAGCATGCAGATGTCCATACGTTATCCTTCAGTGGGAGAATGCTTCCATTCCTGACTACATAATGATACCCACATAAATACCGTATACCACAGTTACCAAATTGCCAGACGCAATGCCACTTTAGTGGGTTGGTTGTTTCTTCCCTCAGGCAAAAAAGTACTGGGAGTGGCAATTTGGTACTTGTAGGAATTCTAGCCTTTTATGCTGTCAAAACCGCCTCCCTATCCCCCCCTAGGCCCTCTCGCTACCTCAATTTCAGCTCTGCGCACGGGCGCTGCACCACAGGCGTCCTCTTGGTGGATGTGGGCGCCCGCAGCCACTCGCTGCCTGTACCTTCTAGTGATTCGACCCAGCCAAGTGTTTTCTGACGTGATATACGCTCAGTGATGAGAGATCTGCCCCACAACTGCAGAGCTTCTTGGTAGGAGACGTCATGGTTGGTTGTTGGTTCACAGGTCAAGGCAAAAAGGGGGATTGCGTCGGCAAAAAGGTGAACGGTGGCCCCGTGCCATATACTATAAGTACCCATCAATTACAAGTCCTATGAATATTCATACAAACATAAGTACCCTATGTGAATACTACCCACAGGCCACAGAGTACCACACATTATACGGTGCAGCTTTGTCATGCAGCCCAGCCAACTAAAGCATGGCTGCAAGGTTAGCCTAGCAACTATACATGCACAGCAACTATTACAGAAGCGTGCAAGGTAGCTATCATTTACAAAACGCGACTACCAAGCTAAAAGAACTAATTTACCGTCGTTATTCTTATTGAACCTCACAAGATATCAATTTTTTGCTGCTTGGAACTGCATGAGCTTCGTTTACATTTCTTTTAGTGGGAGCGTTTTCTTCAATACACTGTAGGTTCAAAGACCTCGTCAAAGAATACCACACGAGTACCCCAAGCAATCAGCACCACTCAAATGCACAATTTTGGAATAGAGGTACCGGTACTTATACTCTCGAGTTACAGTATATTTTTTGTCCACAGATACATGTAGTTTTCCCTGAAATGACTCCATGCTTTAAATCTTGGTTTACAAGTCCAGATGAGTGCATGGCAGAATTAACCCCCTATCTTCTACCTAGTCCTTTGTTGTGGCAACTGAGTGCAGGCTCTTTCTGTATCTAGTCGGCAGAGCAACAAGGACATCCTGTCCCCTTACAAACTCAGACACAGTCTGCATTCACTCTACCTTCACAGTATCCCATTCTCAAACACACTATCTCTCACTAGACTGTAACATGCAAGTGTTGGTGACACAGATGACAGAATACTGTCATCTGATAGGGCCGCACGATTCGGTGCACCAGTCCACAGACCCTACAGTCCACAGTCACAAAGGGGGTGTACCTCAGTGTGAGACCAGAATGGATTAATGTATGCTTACCCTTTTCTAGGTCTTTGTGGGCTCTGGGCCCAGCTAGGCTAGCCGACGAACTTTCAGGGCTTATTGCTCTCCTGTCACGATCTCTCACTACGCCAGCCTAGCCTGGCCCACACGCGAGGCTAGGCTAACGCCAGCCCACGTACGGATCCTACCAGTATAATTACTTATAGTAAGTTACCCCTAATGCGCATGCGCAAATATTGCAGTGGGCGGGGCTCAATTTGCAGCTTTAGCACTTTTTTCTTTCGAAGTAGCTAGTTGTTGGTCCGGCAGGAAGTAGGGCGATGGGTTAGGTAGATCTATATTTGGGCCAAGTTCTGAATGTGCATGCATTTCCAGTACCTTTACAATATCCATATCGTTTTTCTTTTCACATAGTGCTGCATGTCAAATTCGCTACTGTTGTTCCATTAATGGAACAACAGTAGCGAATTTGTACAAGGGATCAATACTTCAGTATAAAACTGGGAGTTGCAAATCAAGGAGTTATACAGAGAGAGTTTGCCAAATTTAGAAGCCTAAGAAAGTAAGAACACGTTAGCTATCTAAAACACAACACAACAACAGTCCTCTTTTATACTTTCACTTTTGGGTATTATCAGCTGTTCAGCTATGAAGCTGAATCAGTTTTGCTAGGACTGCTAGAGCTCAACATGATGTCAGTTGATGTGGCTGGTGGTGTATGAGTCACACTACTCTGCGGAGCTACAGCATCAGGAGTGGGGAAAAGGAAGAGAGAGAAGTGTATTCACTGCTGGTGCCTAAATGACATCTATGATCTATGTAGTCTGGTTCCCAGACCCTACCCAGTAGGGTCTGGGAACCAGACCGTATGATCAACATGTAAGCTACCAGGATTAGATGAGCTTTACTGCTGAGCAGATGTTCAAGCCCTCAGTGCTCTGGAACACTATATTGAAGCCTGCTACACTTCAGCTAGAAATGGCTTAGAGAAGTCAACATGCTTTTGGTGCACATATATGCATGCATATATAGCTTGATGACATTCATGTGCGAGAATAAGAATAACAAGTCAGTTTGGGGGAAGTTCTTAAAGGGTAATTGGTTGTACTTGTTCATGAATGCTGGGCAGCAATCCTCCTGGCCAGCTCAGGGTTGTCTCACCCATGCAGCTGGACTGCCCACCGCCTCCACCACCCATCTACATGTACTTGCATGTGGCAGCATTCGCATGGGAAATTTATAGTGCTCGAGACCAGAACTTAAAGTTAACACACAAGCACAGTAGTTCGGTTTATCACCACTGAAGTGATGAAATGCAAATTAACGGTAGATCGAGGTTAGGGTACAAGGCTATGAGTACATATAATACAGCTGCGTTTTCGTTTGACTTGGTGAGCAGTTGTGATAATAAAAAAGCTTCTCACATGCATACAAAAAGCTTACAACACTGTAGTCTGTATGTGCATGCCCAGAATAGCAACAGCACAGCAAATATAAAAATGGCAGCAGAATTCATACCCTTAACAAAATGGGATGGTTAATGTAAAACTGGGAGAGGAACTCAAGGAAGCTAAATTTAGCAGTCTAAGAATATGCATTGTCTAAAATACAACACAACAACAGCCCTCCTTTTTGCTTTCGTCCTTGGGTATAATCGGCTGTTCAGATGTGAAGCTTGAATCGGATTTGCTCGGACTGCTGAGGCTCAGCAATGCGATGTCAGTAGGTGTGGCTGGTGGAGTCTGAGTCACACCACTCTTGATCCGCTGTCCATGGGGAGCTACTGCATCTGTAGTGGGGAAAGAAGGCAAATTAATTGTTTGTAGTCCAGAAAAGTCATATAAGGCACATTAAGAAATTTTCGGCTCCTGACTACTTTCCCCTGCTACGGATGACCTAGCTGGAAATGAGACTGCATCTACGATGAAGAGGTTTATGATGACGATGACGTCTATCATCAGGTAAATGTGCTCCTCATAGTCATACTTCTATAGTTATGAATGTGTACTGCCCTGAGCATACTCAGGTCCACACATGGGGTCAAATTTGCAGGTGAAAATAATGTGCGATGTGGATACGCGAGAGAAAGCGCAAATTAAGTCCTCTATTGATGTTGCACACATGATTAGGCTCTGCCACATTACATCATTGTTTTCAGGTCTGCTCCAGCGAATCATGAGTGGCCGCTTCTATTTCCAGGTGATACTGAAGCTACTCTCCTGCTACCACTACTAGACACTGGCTCAGCAGCTGCATGCAGGATTACTGTACTCTTCATCCAACAGTCCAAAAGCTGAAAGAGCTTCCCATTCTCATGAACATTCGTGCCAATGACATACCACCTGCAGATATACTCTCATACCCAATTTCTTGTAACACACTTACATTTGGTAGCTTCTGTTGCACTACTGTAACAGACAAATATTTGGCTATTGAAACACATTGTTATGTAGCAATGGATCCCCACATGATCATAGGTAAACTATGAAGGTATGAGTGGCATACGAAATTGCATTGGAGTACCAGCAAAGACAACCCTACTATAAGCATATTCACTAGTGACCTAAAATCACAAACAGTAGGAAGACAAAGAAGAGTGCATAGTTCACTAACCACAGATAAAGGCACAGAGCAGTGCATTAGGATGTGTGTACCTATGGGATGCTGGGCAGCAATCCTCCTGGCCAGCTCAGGGTTGTCCCCCCCAGCTGGACTGCCCACCGCCTCCACCACCCATCTCCAGGTGGGGGGACCATACTGCCTGTAGTCGTAGCCGGATTTCCGCAACCACCTCAGAATCGCTTCTCGCAGACAGGATTCTGCATCAGAATGGTTTACCCTGATCGTTTCCAGAGTCCCAGGAGATAGCCGGAACATGTCCCCAATATGCTTCCACCTTGCTGCGACTTCGATGGTTGTTGACTGGATGTCCAGCAAGTCTTGTTCACCTGTGAGGGTACGGGAATGGGACCAGAACTAGATCATAGCTGAAGCTGTGTGTACAGCAGAAATGGTAGCAGTGTGACAAACTAGATGCAACGTGGGTCATGCACATTCATACCTAGTGGTGAGTCGTCCACTCCTGACACATCGATCTCTGTGAGGGGAACCAAACAAACACATTCATGCAAAGGCTGTGTCATCTAGTGAAGTGGAGACTATTATAAAAACAGCAGAACACTGAGTGCTACGGACAAGAAAGCAGAAGCAGGGCAGAATATAACTGGCAAGCAGACAGAGTCTGTTTGGGAACCGCATGTGTACGAGACCTCCCACACCCCGGCTGAGCTGACTTTGCTCAAAATAATAATAATAGAACATATAAAACTGCCTCCCCAGAATCATCTCAACCGGCACAATTTGAAGCTGACTGTTCTCTCTTGACCTCACAGATCAATACAAACACACACCACATGAAAACCCATGCGACTGAGGTTACAATACCACAAGATATGTTCCTACCTGGGGTTGGTGTTGAGGGTCTTGCTGCTCCGTCCACTGAAGATACACTAGTACTTCGTTCAGACTGTGCATCTAGCGGTGGAAGAGTAGGTATAGTTGAGGCAACTGTTGTGGTATGGAGCTTGTCCACACTTCACTCACCCCTGCAGAGGAGGTATGACTTTGGTGTTTGGGTTCCATTGAACTTCAGCACATATCTGAGAGCTCCCGCGGTAGTGGCCTCCCTTGTGCACGTGGCCAGCACACAACACTGCGGAAGGTTCCTTCCTGGAGTAAAGTTGTCAGCCTCCACCTTCTTAACCTGTGAGGAAATCACCTCAACTGTGAACACATTCCACAGTGGCACCAGAGGTATAGTGTAGTGGTACATGAATACAATTAAGAGACAAACAGGACAGCAAGAATTTACATTTTACACAAGCAACTTAATTGTTATCACACTGTCACACACTGTGATAGTATTTTGAATCTTACTCTGGAAGGGTCCCACTGAGTAGCAACATGCCATCCTCCACTTGTGGTAGTTCCCTCCACACTGACATTGTCCAGAGTCAGTGCGTCTCCCTCCTCCTCAAACTCCACACTCAGCTGCTTCACACTCTCCGCAGCAGCATACTCTTTCCTGATAGCCTGCACAGTAGCAACAGAACCTAATATTCACATCTTGCAAGAGTTAGTGTGCAAGTAGGTACGTGCATGACAGGGAAAGGGTTCACTCACTGCAATGCAGAGTTGCAGGTTCCTGATCAGAACAATACGGTACTCCCAGGTGCGTGTGAGCTCAGAACTCTTCAGGCAGCAGACCAGACCACAGTAGCGAATGGAAGCAGGCTTTTTGATTGCGCGTGAAAAAGAACCCAAGAAAGAGAAGCGTGCCAGCTTGACCTCAACGTACGAGTCGAACACGCGAACACTGCCACCCGTGTATGGCTTGAAGTGATAGGGGGGGCCAGTTGTGGAGTCTGCAGTCGCTACCTCTATCTGGGTGTGCTGAGAGTCACCCTTGACGGTGGATCCGGAGCAATGCTCGATTTCGAGGGACACTGGCTTCGACAGGTTCCTGGATGCAGTAATATGGTATAGACCGCTAACAAGCTTTGAGCCCTCAGGAAATATGAACTCTGGTGTCGACTGGCTGACTACACGTGACTTCACTTCCACTGTACAATCACTGGACGGAATGGCTCCCTTTGGGACATGGAGGACAAACCCTTTCCCCTTCCTGTGATCAAAGGTACATTCCTCATTCCCACGGAATGTGAGGTGCTCCTCTTCAACCATCTCCACCTCTGGAACAACAAGGCACAATGTGACATCCACACACACATTATGGTTGCATACTTCTCAGTAGGAACAACACTATTTAGCAAGTACTGTCAGCAATGTCTCGAATGAGATAAGAATGCACCTTATAATATCGATGCTGTGTGAGGTATACATGTACCAAACTTCTCCAATCAGACGCCACAGCTACTGCCCAAATGGTTCAAGAGGTCAGTGTCTAGCTGGCAGCAGATGAGTGAACAATGATTGGGAGTTGCATTTGCATGGCATATGAAAGGCAACAGAAATGCCACAGACACATGGAAGGCTTCCTGGTTACATAATTAAGTGTGGCAACCACTGGTACGTGACTAGTGGTGTCTGATTGAGGAAACCTGGGGGGGAGGAGGGGACTGCCCCCTGATTGGCAGTGTGGTAACTAGACTCATTCCCAGCGTGTACACTGAAAGCAATCTACGTTGGGGTTGGTTTGGGTCTGGTAGGTGGCTCACATGTGTACATGCACAGTCGCCCTCAACTTGACTCACCAAGAACTATATATATATATATATATATATTTTTTTTTTTTTAATATATATAACGAGGGGTAACCGCACTCCTGGTAGCCGCGATGCACCGGTTGCAACTCGCTGGACGCGCAACCAAGGTATTGCAGCTCATTCCAATTAACGCACATGTCACGTGAGGACCATGCTCTGTCGTCGATCGCAATGTCGAGTCAGCAATGGCGTCCAAAAGTAAGACAAGAGCTTATTACAGTGCTAACAACTTCGACAGCACGGTGAGTTTTGGCATGTCAGCGTCAGTGAACGATAGCGATCACGGCTGTGGGGTCAGAATCTTTGTGGGGCCTTCGTAAGACTGTACTGGCAGCCAACGTCGAAGACAGCGATCGAGCAATGGCGGCCGACGGCACGACAAAAGCGCTGTAAAAGCGCTGTATCTCCGCCAGCAAGGTGAGTTTCAGGACAATTATTTTGATTTTGTGTCACTGCATGATAGCGATCACGACGGTGTAGTCAGAACCTTTGTAGGCCATTCCGAAGTAGTCAAACGTTTATTAATTAATTAATTACATTACGCGGCACAATTTTTCCTATACCAGGAGTGTAATTATATAAGTAGTTCCAATAGCCAAGGCTAGTACAAAGGAAACGAAAGAAAAAATAAAACAACGGCATGACAAGACACAAATAAGCAAATGGATCATATATTCTACGTTAAGGAGTGAAATAAAGGCTTTTTACAGCACTTTTAAATAAACTAATAAAAGGGTTGAGCACAAACTCGGCTGGCAAGGAATTCCAAAATTTAACAGAGGATACAAAATAAGAGCTGGAAAACGCGCTAGTCTTAGCGAAAGGCTGTAGCAATTGTTTGGGGTGGTAAACTCTAACTTTTACATTTGGGCGCCAAATAAAAAGATCAGGAGGACAATAAAGGTGACCATTAAGAAACTTATAAACATAAAGGACTTTAAAATACGCTCTTCTACTAGACAGAGTACTTAGATTAAGTTTAGAGTTGAGGGATACGGCACTTGCATTCCAGGACTTAGTAGCCATTTGGGCTGCAAACAGTTGAACACTTTCAAGTAGAGCAGAGTCTTTCTTAAAATGGGGATCCCAGATAATACATCCATAATCGAGAATAGGCAAGACCTGGGCTCTGTAGAGGGTCATAATAGCAGTTAGTGAACAGTGGGGGGAGAAGGTTCTGAATATGTATCCCAGGAGTCGACGTGACTTGCAGGTGACAGTCATGATGTGCTTGGACCAGGAAAGGTCAGCTGATATCCACACTCCCAAGTACTTAAAATGGGAGACTTGTTCAAGCTGGGAGCCATCCAGAAGAACATGAGGACACTGCAGTGCATAACGCTTGCTGCGGGAGATGAGCATGAACTTGGTTTTGCTAATGTTCAGGCTCACATGATGGTTTTGAAGAGACCAAAAGCCAATGGCATCCACATCATTTTGAAAGGCAATGAAGTCAGTGTGGGTTGTGATGGGCTTATACAATAAGACATCATCAGCAAACAACAATAGCTTGGAACTTCGAGATAGGGAGCAGCACGACAGATCGTTGATGTAGGATAAAAACAACAAGGGTCCTTATTGAACCTTGGGGCACCCCTGAACGGACCGGGAGCCAGGAGGAGCACTGGCCATTGAGAGTGACTCTCTGGAATCGCTGAGCCAGATAGCCCTCAATCCAGCGGATCAGGGGAGAAGGCAATTGCAAGTGATAGAGTTTGTTGAGCAAGGACTGGTGTGGGACAGAGTGTTTTCTTCGACTGTAAAAAAGCTTTTGACTCTGTCCCACACCAGTCCTTGCTCAACAAACTCTATCACTTGCAATTGCCTTCTCCCCTGATCCGCTGGATTGAGGGCTAACTGGCTCAGCGCTTCCAGAGAGTCACTCTCAATATTATGTGTTAGGAAGCAGGTGTGTCATTCCCAAGACATATGGAAAAGTTATTCCTAGCAGTGTAACTCTCACCTCCACACTCCACAGTGGAACACCTCCGATCTCCTGTGAACCCATCCACAGTAATGATGTGGTTACGCAGTGCCACAACGAGGCAATTGGATCGAGCAGTAGGCATGTATCCCACAAGAGGCCACGAGTCACTCTTAGCATCATACATGTGAACAGCAGCTGTGGGATGGAGATGTGAATCCTCCCCACCGATGGCCAGCACCCTCCCATTCAAGGTGGTGCAAGTAGACGCCATAAATGGTACATCAGCGACACGCTGCCAGACACTGGCTGCACTAGTGTGGGGTGGGGTCTGTGAGGGAGGGTGACACGAGCGAATGAGGGAGTCCAGGGTGCAGGTGAAGACTACATGGGTTCCCAAGAGGTAGAGACGCCCTCCACAGACAGTAGCTGACATGTCCTGGACAGGTTCTGGTAGGCTGGCAGCAGTGTACCACTTTAGAGTGTTCATGTCCATTACCTCCACTGTGGATAATGTTTTTCCCACTCCCAATCCTCCTGCTGCTATGAGGTAGTTCTGTGTGCTGACGACAGTATGGAGTACTCGTTTGGTGGGCATTGGAGGAAACATCTTCACCCATTTACTCCCATTGAAGCTCCTAAGGCGATTGCCACATCCTCCATGTAATCCACCTCCAACTGCTGTCAAAACATCATTGACAACTGCCAGTCCAAAGCCTCTCTGACGACACTTTGGAAGTTCACTCCAGTCATCCTTCTCCAAGTCATATGCAAACACATCAGAACTAGCATGCGTACTGAAATAGGCCAAACTGCCATGAGCTACAGCTGCACCTCTCACCATTGCACATGGTGCTTTACTGCATGCTTCCCAATTCAACTTCAACTGTTCCCATGGCTGCCTACCACCAACCTCTGCCATTGTGAAACTTCACACAAACAGTTCTACAGGAGAGAAACATCCTTGTGTCATGTACAATTGAATCCACACATGCATGCAGGAAATGTTTCCAACTGTCAACATGTCCCTCATTTTCCTACAAGTAGGTAAGACTTAAATTGAGTAGCCCAGTGAGGAATTACATTCTACGAACACTAAGCCAGCATTAACGACTCCTCAAAACCTCTCTCTTCTATACTGGTATGTGTGGAATGTGTGACTTAAGGGCTATTCAGTGCTTGGATTAAAATATGTCAGTCATACGTACAACACTTATGGCAGTGGCCACTGCATGTTCAGTCTAGCATCAGGTCAAAGGTATAGGCTCACGTTCCAAGCCCTGAGACAGAGTGACATGTGGTCGAGTGGTTAAAGCAGTTGAGGTCCCCCTCATTTACAGGTAAGGTTTTAGAAATCAGATTCTATGAACATTCAGCCTCCTTCCTCAGGAAGGCGAAAAAATTTTCCGCGCTTCGCGCGGACTGATCCGCGCTACGCACCTCTATGCACTGCCTTCGGCAGTGTACAATTGTGCTGTTAGCCCCCCCACTTTTTGGTAGCTGTCTCCGCCCCTGATTATGATCCTGAATGTATAATATGGCTTACCCTTTTCTAGGTCTTTGTGGGCTCTGGGCCCAGCTAGGCGAGCCGACGAACTTCCAGGGCTTACTGCTCTCCTGTCACGACTCACGATCTAAACGCCAGGCCCACGGCCACGTATACGGATCCTAATTAAAATTCCCTCGTGTACATTTTGCACAGTACCATAAAGGCAAAATTTTATGCCAACTGCTTTAATTAAAGGGTCTCACCCTAATTGGGTTAATTAAACGGACATACTCATTTTGTGAGCCCAGTTTGAATGTGAAGGTTGGCATAAAATCTTGCCTTGGTGTTAGTGTGGTCATACTACATTTGCACAGTTGCTGAATAAGCAAATCATACCCCCCCCCCCCCCCCCCCCCCCCCCCCCCCCCCCCCCAACAACTCAACCAAAAAACCGTTTCTCTCTACCTCTGGGAACCAGTTAAATTATGTATGCTCACCCTTTTGGGTCTTTGTGGGCGCTGGGCCCAGGCTAGACTAGTCGACGAACTTTCAGTGCTTGTTGCTCTCCTGTCGCGATCTCACTACGCATTGATCCAACCCACATATAGTACGCGTACCTAGTCTGGCGCAGCCAGACCCTCGCACGCGGAGGAGGGTCTGGAATCAAACCTATATTAGGTTTTGTCGCTGTGGAATCTACTTAGCATTCGTGAATACATTTTAAGGATCGTGAATACATTTATACACGCAGCAAACACTTAGGCTTCAGTTCAAAACACCGGAAGTATTGCCGTAGTAATCGCTGGTTCTGCAATCTGATTGGGGCTTCATTCACGTTGCAGCGCGACAAAAATGTATATAGGTTTGATTCCAGACCCTCCTCCGCGTGCGAGGGTCTGGCTGCGCCAGACTAACGCGTACCATGAGCCCCCGGCGCGGCTAGACTAGTACCTACTGCGCGCGCATTTGATGTACAAATATTGCAGTGGGCGGGGCTCAATTTGTGTCTGAATAGCGCTTTTCGAAGTGTAGAAACGGAACAACAGTAGAGATTTTGTACAAGGGATCAATACTTCAGTGTAAAAACTGGGAGTTGCAAATCAAGGAAAACAAAAATGAATAAGCTAGAATCAAGATATTCTTATAGTTACACAGAGAGAGATTTAGAAGCCTAAGGACAAGTTAGCAATATAATTATCTTATAGTCTAACAACAGCAGTCCTTTTTACTTTCACTTTTTGGGTATAATCAGCTGTTCATCTACGTATATGAAGCTTGAATCAGTTTTGCTAGGACCGCTAGAGCTCAACATGATGTCAGTTGGTGTGGCTGGTGGTGTATGAGTCACACTACTCTGCAGTTCATGAGGAGCCACACCCGCATGATCAGCAGTGGGGAAAGGAACATCGAGAGAGAAGTGTATTCACGTACTGCTGGTGCCTAAATAACATCTATAAGGACCAATATGTTAGCTACCAGGATTAGGCCAGGATTAGATGAGCTTTATAAATTTCTGTACTGGAGCAAAATTATTGTATTACTGTGGACGTGCCACAGGGCTCGGCAGAGGCAGCAAAGAAAGTGCTTTTAGTGTACGTAGCTACTCCTCTGCTGCTGCTGCTGAGCAGATGTTCGAACCCTCACTGCTCTGGAACACTATATTGAAGCCTGCTACACTTCAGCTAGAAATGGCGTAGAGAAGTTGGTTTGGTGCATGTGTGCATAATTATATGCATGCGTACAAGTTGTATATAGCTTGATGCCATTCATGTGGAAATAACTTGAGAATAACAAGTCAGTTTGGGGGAAGTTCTTAAAGGGGTACATGTAATTGTTTGTACCTATTGGATGCTGGGCAGCGATCCTCCTGGCCAGCTCAGGGTTAACTGTATCCCCAAACTGGACTGCCCACCGCCTCCACCATACCACCCGTCTACATGACATTGTGCTTGTGAATCTGAATCTGAATCTGAATCTGAGCAGACAGCAACCGCTGATGGCACCCATGCAGGGGGGCACAGCCCCAGTTAACAGAACAAACACATACAGTCAAACCTCCGAACAAAGGACACTTTGGGAACAATATAAATTCAAGTCTTTTGTCCTTTGTAGAGAGGTTGTCCTCTTCTCGGAAGTTCAAAATGTATTAGAACCATAGGCAAACCAATCATTTGAGACCTTAAGTTGAAAAGTGTCCTTTGTAGAGAGGTTTATTATATTGTGTCCCTATCTCGGAGGGTCCACTATCGGAGGTTTGACTGTACATGATCAAGGTACAAATGATAGGAGATTACAGTTAATATGTAGACAATAAGTGGCGGCATTCACGTGGGGAATTTATAGTGAGACCAGAACTTAAAGTTAACACACAAGCACAGTAGTTCGGCTTATCACCACATTACTTTCAAGTGAACGCAAATTGATGGTAGAGAGGTTAGGGTACAAGCTAGGCTATGAGTATATACGTACAGACTATATACTGTGTATATAATTATACAGCTGCACTTTCGTTTGACTTGGTGAGCAGCTGTGATAATAAAAAGGTTCGATCTCACATGCATACAAAAAGCTGTAGTCTGTAAGTGCATGGCCAGAATGTTGACAGTACAGCAAATATAAAAATGGCAACAGAATTCATACCCTTAACAAAATGGGATGGTTAATGTAAAACTGGGAGAGGAACTCAAGGAAGCTAAATTTAGCAGTCTAAGAATAAACATTGCCATCTAAGAATAAACATTGCCTGAAACACAACACAACAACAGTCCAAAACGAGGATGGTTAATGTAAAAGTGGGAGCAGGATCTCAAGGAAGTTAAATTTATCAGTGTAATCGGCTGTTCAGATGTGAAGCTTGAATCGGATCTGCTCGGACTGCTAAGGCTCAGCAATGCGATGTCAGTAGGTGTGGCTGGTGGAGTCTGAGTCACACCACTCTTGATCTGCAGTCCATGAGGAGCTACTGCATCTGTAGTGGGGAAAGAAAGAGAGAATTAATTGTTTGTAGTCCAGGAAAGTCATATAAGGCACATAAAGAAATTTTCGGCTCCTGACTACTTTCCCCTGCCGGGGATGACCTGGCTGGAAATGAGACTGCATCTACGATGAAGAGGTTTATGACGACTATGACTTCTATCATGAGGTACATGTGCTTCGCGTAGTCACACTTCTACGGTTATGTACTGTGTACTGCCCTGAGCATACTCAGGTCAGCACAGGGGTCAAATTTGCAGGTGAAAATAATGTGTGATGTGAACACGTGCAGAACGCTAAGAAAGAAAGCACAAATTAAGTCCTCTATTGATGCTGCACACATGATTAGGCTCTGCAAAATTACATGATTGTTTTCAGGTCTGCTCTAGCGAATCATGAGTGGCCGCTTCTATTTCCTGGTCGTACTGAAGCTACTCTCCTGCTACCACTACTAGACACTGGCTCAGCAGCTGCATGCAGGATTACTGCACGTACTCTTCATCCAACAGTCCAACAGCTGCATGAAAGTGCTTCCCATTCTCACTCAACCACCACCTCAGATATACTCTCATACCCACATGCACTTTCTTGATGTAATTTCCTGTATCACACTTACATTCGGTAGCTTCTGTCGTACTATTGCAATGGTGCTATTGATAACACATTTGTCGGTGCTGCAGCCACTAGCTCAACAAATAACTTTCTACAAAGTAATGGATGTAGCAATGGATCCCCACACAATCATAGGTATATGTTATGAGTCCAAGTACTGTCCTGCAATGGACTCTAGAACAATGAGTGTCATAGGTAACAGTTGGCAGCATTCGAGAGTAGCAAAGACAACATACGGCAGAGCCTACACATTTACTGCAGTAGGTCTCCTACTAAGCATATTCACTAGTGATACCTAAAATCGCTTACGTATGAAAAAGAGTCACATAGTTCACTAACCACAGATCAAGGCACAGTGCAGTGAACTATAGGATGTGTGTACATGTACCTATTGGGTGCTGGGCAGCAATCCTCCTGGCCAGCTCAGGGTTGTCCCCCCCAGCTGGACTGCCCACCGCCTCCACCACCCATCTCCAGGTGGGGGGACCGTACTGCCTGTAGTCGTAGCCGGACTTCCGAAACCACTTCAGAATGACTTCTCGCAGACAGGTTTCTGAATCCAAGCAGTCTGCCCTGATCGTTCCCAGAGTCCCCGGAGTTAACCGGAATGTATCTCCAACAAGTTTCCACCTTGCTGCGACGTTGATGGTTGCTGACAGGATGCCATGCAAGTCTGGTTCACCTGTGAGGTATTGGAATGGGACCAGAACTAGATATTAGCAGCAGCTGCATGCACCGAGTTCATGACAACTCTACACATAACTGCAATGGTAGCTGCGTGACACTAGATGCAACTTGTGTACATGCACATTTCATACGTACCTAGTGGTGAGTCGTCCACTCCTGACACATCTATCTCTGTGAGGAGGAACAAAACAAAAACAGTCAATCATTTAGTTCCATTGACCATGTAGGGTACGCGTCTTTCTGCCGGATTTACAGGACAAATGCAGCTCCGGAAGACATAAGCTTACGGACAGATCTGTAAGGACAGCTCTCTTCGCAAGAATCCTTGTGCTTCTTTGGAAGACGCTTCCTGATTCTTTGAAGAAAACTTCCAATTAGTAGCACATCAGAAAAGTGTTCTGACTTTTGGCATCAAATTTAGACATCGCTACTGCAGGGGAGTAGCTAGGATTTTGAGACCGAGGAGGCATATTGAGTTCTTAGCGCATGCAAAGCGCACGGCGAAATTTTTGAGCTAATTAATTATCCATGAATTAATTCATTACTTCCGCAGTGCGCGCAAACAGTTGCTCTTGAAATGCTACAGCAATATGCCGGTGCCCTGACTGTCCCAGACTTGCAGCACTATCCGTGTTAAGAGTATATACGCCGGCTCATGGTCAGCCTAGCTCCTGTCTCTGTCATCAGATTGAACGCACATCATACACGGCGTGTGATCCATCCTCGCATGCGAGGATGGATCTAGGATTCCGGACACATCATTATTCAGAAAAGCGAGGAGGCAACTTCCTCCTCTGCCTTAATGCTAGCTACGCCCATGTCTACCATATGGATTAATCTAGCTGTTTCAGCCTGAGAAATTGGACAGCTTGGACAAGGGTTCAGTTAAGTGTTTAGCTACAACTTTTTAAGCAAGCTAATGTGAGTGTTTACCGTTTAATTAGTCAGACCCGGTTTAATCATGGTTGGGGGCTGTACATGTTGCTACCAGTGTACGGGACCTCCCACGGCCTGACTGGCCCTGACTCCGATGATGCTGGCTGAATTGACTTGCAATTGGGAAGTAGATCCACCAGAATTTGAACATGATACAATCGTTTTCAGCATTTTTCTACTGTCTGCACTTGAAATTGTATATATGCCCTCACCATAGGTGCCGGATCCGGTCTGGCCGGTCCGTCCATGGCCGGACTATTTTTATGGCAGTGTTTTTTTTAATTTCTAACAAAACAAATAGCTAGCATACATGTCATTTATATTAAGTAGGGCGAAGTGATCGCCTAATCATAGATGCACATGGAGCTCATTAGAGAGACCTACCTGCGTAGTTAGATCGCAAAACGTTCGGCCTGACCACGCAATGATACTATATATATAGTCCCTTGGTCTCGTTCTCAGATATATTGAGATCCTGTACACCACGTGCACGTACCAGACACCGCGCCGCATGCGCTATGCGTACCGTGCATAGCGCTGCAGTTAAGCTATCACTGCCACACTTATCACTGCCGGACCAAAGTACAATAATGTCCTCTACATCCATGGCCTGACAATCCTAAATTTGCTTCCGGCGCCCCTGCTCACTTCACAGATACGTAAGGCCCACCCTTTGTCACAGCAAGCCCCTGGGACTGCGGGTTACAATACCACACGACATGCTCCTACCTGGGGTTGGTGTTGAGGGTCTTGCTGCTCCGTCCACTGAAGATACACTAGTACTTCGTTCAGACTGTGCATCTAGCAGTGGGAGATTAGGCATAGTTGAGACAACTGTTGTGGTATGGAGCTTGTCCACACTTCACTCACCCCTGCAGAGAAGGTATGACTTTGGTGTTTGGGTTCCACTGAACTTCAGCACATATCTAAGTGCTCCCGCAGTGGTGGCTTCCCCTGTGCAAGTGGCCAGCACACAACACTGCGGAAGGTTCCTTCCTGGAGTAAAGTTGTCAGCCTCCACTTTCTTAACCTGTGGGGGAATCACCTCAACTATAAACACATTCCACAGTGGCACCAGGAAGTCATGAATACAACATGAAAACTTCTTAAATGGCTAAATGAATTCACTATTTACCTAACAAGGCATATATATCATTATCAGTTCAAATCGTACTCTGGAAGGGTCCCATTTAGTAGCAACATGCCATCCTCCACTTGTGGTAGTTCCCTCCACACTGACATTGTCCAGAGTCAGCGCATCTCCCTCCTCAAACTCCACACTCAGCTCCTGCACGCTCTCTGCAGTAGCATACTCTTTCCTGATAGCCTGCACAATAGCAACAGAACCTAATCACTTCATGCTTTGTAGTGCATCTTGTGTACAAGTAGGTACGTGCATGACAGGGAAAGGGTTCACTTACTGCAATGCAGAGTTGCAGGTTCCTGATCAGAACAATTCGGTACTCCCAGGTGCGTGTGAGCTCAGAACTCTTCAGGCAGCAGACCAGACCACAGTACCGAATGGAAGCAGGCTTTTTGATTGCACGTGAAAAAGAACCCAAGAAAGAGAAGTGTGCCAGCTTGACCTCAACGTACGAGTCAAAGACGCGAACGTTGCCACCCGTGTATGGCTTGAAGTGATAGGGTGGCCCAGTTGTGGAGTCTGCAGTCGCTACCTCTATCTGGGTGTGCTGAGAGTCACCCTTGATGGTGGATCCGGAGCAATGCTCGATTTCAAGGGAAACTGGCTTCGACAGTTTCCTGGATGCAGTAATATGGTACAGACCGCTAACAAGCTTTGAGCCCTCAGGAAATATGAACTCTGGTGTCGACTGGCTGACTACACGGGACTTCACTTCCACCGTACAATCGCTGGACAGAACGGCTCCCTTTGGGACATGGAGGACAAACCCTTGCCCCTTCCTGCGATCAAAGGTATGCTCCTCATTCCTGCTGAATGTGAGGTGTTCCTCTTCAACCATCTCCACCTCTGGAACAAGAGAGTATAACAAGGTTATGCACAACGTGACATCCACGCACACATTATGGTTGCATACTTCTCAGTGGGAAAAACACTATTTAGCCGGTTCAAGAGGTTAGTGTCTAGCTGGCAGCAGGTGAGTGAACAATGATTGGGAGTTGCATTTGTACCTACGCCACCGCATATGAAAGGAACAGAAATTCCACAGACACATGGAAGGCTTCCTGGTTACATAATTAAGTGTAGAAACCACTGGTATGTGACTAGTGGTGTCTGATTGAGGAAACCTGGGGGGGGGGGGGGGGGGGGGGGACTGCCCCCTGATTGGCAGTGTGTTAACTAGACTCGTTCCCAGCATGTACACTGAAAGCGATCTGCGTTGGGATTGTGTCATTCCCAAGACATATGGAAAAGTTACTCCTAGCAGTGTCACCCTCACCTCCACATTCCACAGTGGAACACATAGACCCTCCCCTGTACCCACCCACAGCAATGATGCGGTTACGCAGTGCCACAACGAGGCAAGTGTGTCGAGCAGTAGGCATGTATCCCACAAGTGGCCACGAGTCACTCTTAGCATCATACATGTGAACAGCAGCTGTGACACTATCATGTGAATCCCTCCCACCGACGGCCAGCACACTCCCATTCAAGGTGGTACAAGTAGATCTCCTCACTGGTACATCAGCGACACGCTGCCAGACACTGGCTTCACTAGTGTGGGGTGGGGTCTGTGAGGGAGGGTGACACGAGCGAATGAGGGAGTCCAGGGTGCAGGTGAAGACTGCATGGGTTGGTTGGTTGTTCTTGTCCTTGCCTCCCAGGAAGTAGAGACGCCCTCCACAGACAGTAGCTGACATGTCCTGGACAGATTCTGGTAGGCTGGCAGCAGTGTACCACTCTTGAGTGTTCATGTCCATTACCTCCACTGTGGATAATGCTTTCGCCCATCCCACTCCTCCTGCTACTATGAGGTAGTTCTGTGTGCTGACGACAGTGTGGAGTACTCGTTTGGTTGGCATTGGAGGAAACATCTTCTCCCACTCACTCCCATTGAAGCTAATAAGGCGATTGCCACATCCTCCATATCTACTTCCAACTGCTGTCAAAACATCATTGACAACTGCCAGTCCAAAGTTGCTCTGAGGACACTTTGGAAGTTGAAGTTCACTCCAGTCATCCTTCTCCAAGTCATATGCAAACACATAAGAACTAGCATGCGTACTGAAATAGGCCAAACTGCCAAGAGCTACAGCTGTACCCCTTGTCATCTCACATGGTGCTTCTCTGCATGCTTCCCAATTCAACTTCAACAGTTCGCATGACTGCCTACCACCAATCTCTGCCATTGTGAAACTTCACACAAACAGTTCTACAAGAGAGAAACATTCTTGGTCATGTACAATTGAATCCACACATGCATGCAGGAAATGTTTTCCATGTGTGAGCAGGTTCCTCATTCTCCTACAAGTAGGTAAGACTTAAACTTGAGTAGCCCAGTGAGGAATTACATTCTACGAACACTAAGCCAGCATTAACGACTCCTCAAAACTTCTCTCTTCTATACTGGTATGTGTGGAATGTGTGACTTAAGGGCTATTCAGTGCTTGGATTAAAATATGTCAGTCATACGTACAACACTTATGGCAGTGCATGGCCACTGCATGTTCAGTCTAGCATCAGGCCAAAGGTAGGCTCACGTTCCAAGCCCTGAGACAGAGTGACATATGCGGCTGAATGGTTAAAGCAGTTGAGGTCCCCCTCTTTTACAGGTAAATGTGGAACACACAGCCTCCTTCTCAGGACTACTGCTAATATTCTACTGCTAAGTGCGGAATGTCTGATATTACACAAATTTCCTTATTCAGCAGATACAGTCCTTTGGACATTGTACCATTACAGCCGTGGCCAGTTTGAGTCAGAAATACAACACTTATGGCAGTGGCCACTGTGCATCAGGCCAAAATGGTTAAGCGCATGTTCCAAGCAACAAAAAGGGGTGACTTGTGGCCAAGTGGTTAAAGCATTTGACTGTGGACCAAACGTCCCAGGTTCGAATCCCACCTGTTGCTTAAGAGTTAAGTGCTTTCTTTGGGCCACCAGCCTGTAGAGATTTCAGTTTACTTGTGATTTTGTAGGTATGGGGAGTTGCAAACCTCCATATAGAGAAAGCAGTACATGTAGCTATGAGTGTGTTGGTAGGCTGTCATGGCAATAATCTGACATCACCTGCATGCAATTTCTTATAGTAGACTCTGCACCAGCAGTGGATGGGACAGAGATAGCTGTGTCCCTCTTGCCTACAGAAAGCCTTGATTCAGTACTGGGTCAGCCATGCATGATTTCTGTCCTCCATAATTTCATCAAAAATGCATCATTAAACAAGGCGTACCCGTTTCTGCAGATCCTTTCATCTCTGTGTGCGGAGTTAATTCTGAGAATTAGAATAGTACCCATTTCTACTTTAGGCCTATAGCTAGGCATGCTCACCCTTTCTTAGGTCCTCGAGCTCGTGGGCACTCAGGCCCAAGAACTGTGGAACTTGTGCTTGTTTTGTCTCCTGTCCGTTTCAGCCTAGCTCGTTTCGGGATTCCATGCAGTCAATGGCTTGCTTCCCAAAAAATGGGGTGGGGCCGTATACCTATTGCGCATGCGCAAATGTTGTAATAGGAGGGGCTCAATGTTAATTACCTCACGAGACTTCCTGTGAGGACCGCCTACAATGTGTATCTGACACAATTATGCATTGTCTATCAGTTGACATGCTATAGGGATCAAGGGCCATGGGGGATCAACTTGGCAGATTCTATGCAATTCTGTGGTCCAAGCACCACAACAGCCAGAAGCTCAGTCCATCCTATCAAGGCAAAGCCCACCCATTGAGCTCTGAACACAGATGAAGTGGTGGTCAACTTCTTTGCTGATCAGTAATACACGTCTATGAAAATAAAAACAGAGCATTGAAAACCACGATTCATCATACAAGAGTACTAACTCTACTCTAGTGATGGAGTGTGTTGAGCTGGTTGCTAGGCTTCATCAGGAGATGAGTCACCATCGCTGACCTACAGCGGAGGAACAGCATTTGAAGCACTTAGCTACTTCATTAGAAATCCACTTCTACTACACATCATCAGTCACTAGATAGATGGGCTGTGGATATACATTCCCTTTCTTGGGGCGAGCCTGAGCAAGCCCCACACTGCTTGCTTAGATCTTGCACTTACCCAAATCAGGGGATTTCACTTGCACATGCACAGTTCAAATTCAAATTCTAGGCATGACAGTTGAACAAAGCATGGAAAGTCTACTTCCACGATCCAAGGAATCGTGAACAGTCTACTTGTTCGATGGATGATCGCGACAACAAAGATGGAGACCACTCGTGTACTACATATTCATTGGCTAGAGTGATAAGCGAACCATGAACAGTCTACCTCCTTGGTGGCGACAAAAAAGACGGAGACCACTCGTGGACCTACCTTTCAGTGGTGAGTGAGCAATAGGGGCCACCACATGGCAACAAAGATCCAGTTGTCGACGCTTATTAATACTTTTGCCTGACTCTCTGCTCGAGTCCAGCAAGTCAATCGTCACATGGACATATTTCTTCTGGCTACAGTGATTTTCGGGTTGTTGGTCATGGGTGACGTACCTGCTAGACTGCTTCAGCTAACCTGACTCACAGTTCCTGTGATGTACATGAGTGTGTTTTAGTGTCATAATTTCTGTGGCCTGAGGTTGTACTATGCTCATTGCCCAGTCACATTCTGATGACACTTTGACAGTCATGTGCATGCAACTGTTCCATAGTAGATCATGTTTTGTATTGTTAGAGGCACAGGACCACTGCTGGCTAGACCTCCCATCAGTCGAAAGGGAACAATTCAACATCAGCAATCACCTACGCCCTCAGCAGGCAGTTAGTAGCAAGCTACTTGTATTTCTGAACCTTGACAAAAGGGTGATCCAGAAGTTTGTTGACCCTCCATCTTCTGCCGGGGTCCTGCTCAAAACAGCGTGAGAGGAAGTGGTGACCCTCACTGCTCAGGGATCCCTCGGGGATGGTGGGGGACTTCCCGTTACCCAGCTGGTACATGATCTGGAACTGGTTGTCATACTCAGACCAAGGAAGCTGAGGGGGGGATGGGGAGGAAGGGATGGGGAGAAAAGGAGCTGGATCATAGTTTGAAAGAAGCTTCGGTTGTCCAGGAGTTAGCCGCACAGAGAGGGATACGTACGGTGAGCACTGTCTACACTATGCTTGGTGCAGGTGGTTAAAACTATAGTCAAGTCAAGTGTTTTTTCACACAATGGTTCTGTCAGTGGTAACTGCCATCAAGTGTGGAGCTGAGATATTGACTATGCTCAACGTTCAACTCCGCAATCATGTAGCTTTGGAGGCTCTACATGTACATCCTTGTCCCGATCTCAAATCTCGCACTGTCCTCAAGGCTATTCAATCTCGAGCAGCCAGCCAGAAACCAGCAAGATCCCTAAGCGCGATCACCATTCCTAAGCATGGCTGACAAATGAGAACAGATCCCTCATTTAGAGCCTCATGCTAATGCGCTCGGCACTGAACTGCCATCTTTATACAATGTGTATACCTTTCCTGTGGTCATCTCCACAACGACGCAGCCAACACTCCAGATGTCCATGGGGCGACCCATCTCTTGTTTGAGGATCACCTCTGGAGGCATGTAGGCTGACAGGGGGAGAGGCGGGAGAGAGGAGGGGAGGGGGGGAGGGGAGAGGGGAGGGAGAGGGGAGGGAGAGGGGAGAGGGGAGGGAGAGGAGGGAACAGAGGGAATGGAGTGAAGAGGGGAGAGGGGACAGTGAGGGAAGGGGGATGGGAGGGTGGAATGAGGGAGATAGGACTTATGAAGGACATATGCCTCTCTTACTGTCATAATTAATGCATGCAGTCCTAGGCCTCAAGACTTGAAAACCGTTCTGCATATGTGATCTAATCATAGACACAGCCAAAAGTATCTCTAGAAGTACTTACGGACGGTGCCGACTTGTTGCTTGATCTCATTGGGCATTGTTTTGTGGAAGTTCTTGAGCTGCACACTCAGCCCGAAGTCACCGAGTTTGATGGACCCGTTGGACGAGAGGAAGATGTTGGCGCCTGAGGACAGGGAAGACATGACAGTAGGAGGGACAAAGGACTGAGCCAAGCTTGAGGGAGGACATTTCGATCTTGTAGATCTTCATCAGATGAATACCTATACACTCACAATAAGAATATGACATATCTCAGGTATGAACTTGGCCAGTTCAAAGTGCTGA